>ONZH01016812.1:0-47114 GCA_900303285.1 Rhinella marina | reverse complement strand
TACCTAGAAATATTTTTTTAAAAAAGTCTTTTATTTGGCACCTGTACTGTGCGTTCTGCAGTGCCTGCAAAACTCTTTTATATCGTGCTTTAATCCCGTCTGACCTGTTAGTAACGGCTGTGTAATCAGCATATTTTAAAAAAAAGTCCTGTTATTTGGACCTGTCTGTAGTTCTGCGTGCCTGCAAAACTCTTTTATATACGTGCTGTTAATACACACCGTCTGACCTGGGGTATACGGCTGTGTACGCCAATATTGTAAAAAAAAAATGCGGAGGGCTAGGGAATCGGCGTGGACGAGGACGTGGCGGCGAAATCTGTTGGGGGCCTTATGAAGCAAGTGGGGATACAATGCGTGCTGGTGAGGGGCAGCCAGGATTCCGCTCATCCAGAATCCCTGCCTTTATGGGACAGTTAAGCAGGGGGCGGGTTACACCGCTGTTGAGGCCTGAGCAGTGTGAACAGGTGGTGCAATGTATAGCCGATAGCGCTTCCACACAGTTGTCCACCAGCCAGTCATCCACACAGTCTCACTCTGACCCTCCTTCCTCCACACCTGGCCAACAGAGTCATCCCACCCTTGACCCCTCCCAGGAGCTCTTTTCGGGTCCTTTTTCAGATGTGCCGGAAGAATCCCTGGAGCTACCAGAGGAATTTGTTTGTAGTGATGCCCAACCACTTGAGTATTCGCCATCTCCTGCTGATGTGGACCCTGAACCAGCATCTGTTATCATGAGCGATGATGATGATGAGACGTAGTTGCCATCAAGGGAGGCTGTTGGAATGTCCAGTGGGCAGGAGGAGGAGCAGAGTGAGGAAGTGGAAGAGGAGGTGGTGGATGACGAAATGACCGACCCCACTTGGCCAGGGATGATGTCCAGCGGGGAAAGCAGTGGAGAGGTGGTGGTCTGCGCAGCACCGAAAAAGGCAGCAAGAGGCAGAGGGATGTCCATAGGCAGAGGGATGTCCAGAGGCAGAGGGATGTCCAGAGGCAGAGGACAGTCCAGACAGAGAAGTGAGGCCACAGCCAGCAGGGCCGAAGCTGTTCCCGGCAGCAGGCAGTCGCGCGAAGCTCCCCCATCGATGCCTCGTAATTCTGTGGTGTGGAGATTTTTTAATGTTTGTGCGGATGACAAACTGAGCGCGGTTTGCACCCTCTGCCACTCAAAACTGAGTAGGGGCTCTGAGAAGAGCAATATGACCACCTCAGGCATGCGGCGTCACTTGGAAGTCAAGCACTGGGCTGAGTGGGAGAGAGCAAATGCAATACAACCTGCGCCAGGTCTTCCTGCCACTGCCTCTTCCCTTTTGTTGTGTGCTGCCACTGCGGTCCAGACCTCCAGCCAGGACACCTCCACATCTGCCTCTGCCTCGACTACTTTGGGGCCTTCTCCTGCTGCCTCCCCTTCCCCCGCATCTTCGCCTGCACCTTCACACTCCTCGTCCCATCAACTGTCCATCTCGCAGGCGTTCGACCGCAGGCGGAAGTACGCTTCGAGTCACCCCCAAGCCCAAGCCTTAAACTGCCACATCTCCAAACTGCTGGCCCTGGAGATGTTGCCGTTTAGGTTTGTGGAGACGCAGGCCTTCCGCGACCTGATGGCGGCTGCCGCACCTCGCTATTCCGTCCCCAGCCGCCACTACTTTTCCCGGAGTGCCGTCCCCGCCCTGCACCAGCACGTGTCGCGTAACATCAGGCGGGCCCTGAGGTACGCAGTCAGCGCAAAGGTCCACTTGACCACCGACTCGTGGACAAGCGCTTGCGGCCAGGGACGATACATCTCTTTGACGGCACACTGGGTGAATGTTGTGAAAGCGGGGACGGGGTCGCAAAGAGAGACGGCCTACCTACCACCCCCGCCCAAGATTGCCAGCAGGGGTTCTGATAAATCCTCCTCCTCCTACTCTTCCTCCTCTTCCTCTTCCTCCTCTTCCTCTTCCTTCTCTTCCTCCTCCTCTGCCTTAACATCGCCCTCAGCCGCTAGCTGGAAGCGTTGCATCACTGGCGCGGGGAGACGTCAGCAGGCGGTGCTTAAGCTCATCAGCTTGGGCGACAGGAAGCACAGCGCCCCAGAGGTGAGGGACGCCATATTGCAGCAGACGGAGATGTGGCTGTCGCCGCTGCAGCTAGGACCAGGCATGGTCGTGTGCGATAACGGCCATAACCTGGTGGTGGCTCTGGAGCTTGCCGAACTCAATCACGTACCATGCCTGGCCCACGTTTTTAATCTGGTAGTCCAAAAATTTCTAAAGACTTACCCCAACCTGGCAGAGCTACTGGTGAAAGTGCGGCGCTTGTGCGCTCACTTTCGGAAGTCAACTGTAGCTGCTGCTAGCTTAAAAAAAACTCCAGCAACGCCTCCATTTGCCTGAACATCGGCTGTTGTGCGACCTGCCCACTCGCTGGAATTCCACCTATTCCATGTTGGCCAGGGTGTGTGAGCAGCAGAGAGCATTGATGGAGTACCAGATTATGAATCCAAGCGTGCCTCCTACTCAGCTCCCTCAGTTTGCCAACCACGAGTGGCCATGGATGGCAGACATATGCGATGTACTGCGTATCTTTGAGGAGTCCACCAAGAAGGTCAGCAGCGAGGATGCTATAGTGAGCGTAACCATCCCGCTCCTATGCGTCCTTAAAGAATCGCTCATCGCAATAAGGGAGAACGCATTGCACGCAGAGGAGAGGGGGGTAGGAGGAGACGCAACGGAGCTACACAGTCAGACCACACTTTTGTCTGCTTCACGGTGGCAGTTGCAGGAGGAAGATGAGGAGGAGGAGGACGACGTGGAGGTGGCTGTGGAAGAGGAGGAGGATGCTGGCGGCGAGGGTAGCAGTCAGGCTGTGTGCGTCCCATTGGTTCAGCGCGGATGGGGCGGAGAGGAGGCGGAAGAGGAAGAGGAGGAAATGGCAAGTGATCCTTCTGGTGGGGGCAGTGAGGTCATGCCTATTCAGAGTCTGGCACACATGGCTGACTTCATGCTGGGCTGCTTTTCCCGGGACACACGTGTTGTCCGGATAGTGGAGAACAAACTGTACTGGGTCTTCGCACTCCTGGACCCCCGGTATAAAGATAACGTCTCCTCTTTTATTCCGGTAGAGGAGAGGACGAATCGATTGCTGGAATACCAGAGGGAACTCGTGCAGAACATGATGGAGATTTTCCCACCCACCATCGCTGGCGGCAGAGAGGAGAGGGTCTCCCAGAGTCCCACAACATCGATCAGGCCCACAGCCACCAGGGGAACACTCTCCAAGGTGTGGGACACGTTCATGGCACCCCCTCGTGCAACTTCCATCACTGCGGGGCCCGCTATCAGCAGGAGGGACAAGTATCGGCAGATGTTACGGGAGTACCTGGCAGACCGTACCCCTTTCCTCCCCGATCCCTCGGCGTCCTACACTTACTGGGTCTCCAAGTTGGACACGTGGCTGGAACTGTCCCTGTACGCCTTGGAGGTGCTTGCCTGCCCTGCCGCCAGCGTGCTATCAGAAAGGGTGTTCAGCGCAGCCGGGGGCATTATAACCGATAAGCGCAGCCGCCTGTCAACCGACAGTGCCGACAGGCTGACGCTAATCAAAATGAACAGCAAGTGGATTGACCCGGACTTTGCTTCTCCAACAGTTGAAAGCAGCCAAAAGTGAAGTGCCATCTGTATGAAGTGCCATTTCCTCCTCCACCTCCTCCTCCTCCTCCTTAACCGCCGTAGAATTGCTCCGTAAAAAAAAAAAATATATATATATATTTATGGCTCACCTCTTGGGCCTACAAGCAATTTTTATCATGGCTCACCTCTTGGGCCTACAAGCAATTTTTATCATGGCTCACCTCTTGGGCCTACAAACAATTTTTAAGAGGTCTCACCTCTTGGGCCTATAAACAATTTTTATTATGGCTCACCTCTTGGGCCTTAATTCAATTTTTAAGAGGTCTCACCTCTTTGGCCTCCACTTAATTTTTTCGAGGGCTCACCTCAAGCTAACTTTGCGCACTCATTAAAATATTTTCACAACAAGGACCTAAGAGCCCTCGATGGGAGAGCTTTGTGTGGGGGCCTGTTATAGGGAAGAGATGCGGCCCTGCGGGCTCTAGCCTGCCTTCTCCATGAGCCTCTGGCCAGCCCACGGCCTCTTCCTGCCTTTTGCGGTCCTACGCATCCCTCAACATCCCCACTGCTTTACCTGCTAGACATGACACTGGGCCAGGTCGGGTCACTGACTTCGTCATACTCAACCACCTCCTCTTACACTGCCTCACTTTGCTCCAACAGCCTCCCTTGCTGGCAACTGTGTCTCATCATCGTCCCTAATCATTTTACACTTTAGTGCCCGTTCCACACCACCATCAGCTAGAGATGGAGCTTGCTCCAGTGTTTGGGCATCAGAACAAACAAAATCCTCAGATAGCTCCTGCGATTCTTGCATGGGTGGGAACACTGGGTTGATAACATTGGGCAGGGTGGGAGGAAGGAGGGTCAGAGTGAGGTCCCTGCAGTTTCTGCAGGCTATCGACGAGACTGGACTTTGTGGACTTGACTGGGTGGTGGACAGATTTAACAAATCTAGAAGGAGAAGGAGGGGTTTGCCGAGCTGTCTGTAAGGGTTGCGGAAATCCAGACAGAACCAAGGCCCAAAACTTGGGTGGGGGTAGCAGGTTTGCCCGTCCCCGCCTCCACAACATTCACCCAGTGTGCCGTCAGGGAGATGTAGCATCCCCGGCCTCAAACCAAAGTGTTGGTGGTCAAATGGCCTTTTGCAGTAACCGTGTTACTCGGGCGTGGATGATGTTTTGGGACATGTGCCTGGGCAAGGCAGGGATGGCACAGAGGGAAAAATAGTGATGGCTTGATTGCTTTCCCCCTTGCCTATGCCATCTGTGGTTGTCATAGGCAACGTGATTTTAAGGGGTGCAGAATTTTATCTTCTTTTTTGTCTAGTTTGGCTTGGGGTCCATGGCAATGTAGAGGAAAGAAGGTTTCCTTGTATGGTCTCACTTTACAGAGAGGTTATATTGTCTTTGGAGTGTATTGTTGAGAGGCTGTGATAGTGGCGTAATAGTGCGACTTGGGCGCGTTATATGCACCCAGACATGCTTCCCCTGCTGTCCCAGTTGCATTCCAGCAGTGTTGGCATCCTTTTCTGAGGTTTCAGGGTGGACTTGGTGACCTCCAAGTGGTCGAATTGAGATTTCCAAGTGGCGAGCATTTTTTTCCCATAGACTTTAATGGGATTCGATATTCGGTCGAATAGTCGAATATCGCGGTCTATTCGAATCGAATTTCGAACTTTCGAATATTTCACTACTCGCTCATCTCTAGTAATAATCCCTTGTATCCTGGTCTAGTCTGTGAAAAAAGTACAGTTTTGCGTCGCCGTTTTTTTTTTTTACCAGATTCGTTATTAATCAGGTTTGTTACGGTTCGGTTCGCTCAAAATAACGGCGACGCAAAATATACGCATATTTGAGAATGTACACTAATTTGTACGCTAATGCGTGTACACATTAGTGAACATTCTCAAATATGCGTATATTTAGGGTATGGAATATGGCATATTCCATACCCTAAATATACGCATAGTTGAGAATGTTCGCTAATGTGTACGCATTTTATGAATTCATACGCATTAGCGTATGCATTATCGTACATTCTCAATAAATATGCGTATATTTTGCGTCGCCGTTATTTTAAACAAACATCGGTTCGCTCATCCCTAGTCCTGAGGAATGAAGTTGAGAAACCCTGCCCTAGCAAAACCTCCTAAGCAGATGTGAACAAGTTTTAATCTGCATTTTTTAATGATTTTGTGATTGCAACTTCCAACATTTTTTGAAGAGGTATTGCATTCTACTCTTCATGGACCTTCTACCACAATGACCTCACTATACACATTATCTCATTGAATCTAATAGGTAGCAAGAGCATGCAAAAATGGGTGAGAGTCCACAAATTGACTGTATACTGCACAAGCCGTGACTATTATCAAAAATAAAATAAATGATGTTTGTGCTGGGTTTATCTGCCCATATAAATGTTCTGAAAGTCTAATAATATGTTTACACTGAGCGCTCAGCCCAGTACATTTACTGTATGTATTTCATTATTTTTGTTATAATTGTCTATGACTGTAAGATGATGATGATGTCTAGCAACCACGAAAAGACTTTCAAGCCTTTAATTCCTATTACCTTACTTTTATTTTCCAAGGTGAGCTTGTTAAAAATATCCTTTACAATCGTTTTTTTTTTTTTAAATCATTCATCTAGAACTTTAAAAATCATTACAGAGTGTAACATAATACAACCCCCAAGAATACATAAAGCAGACAATTTATATTGAAACTTTTTTATTTACGGCAACCAAAAGGCCTGATCCTAGAATATCGCTATCATCAAGGTAATAATATTTGTGCTGGAGCCCTTTACTACCAAAAACTGCAAATACAACTATCATTAAATTCTATATTAAGACAAATGTGTCCCCAAAGATAATTTGTAGTAATAATATGAACAGTAATATTTTTAGATGCATTGCCATTGCTGATACTTTCATTGATCCTTTCTACTTTTCCGTCTCTATTATATTTTATGGCTTTATTCTGTTTCTTTTACAATATAGCTGCATTGTTCTTACTTGTATTGTTAAGATGAAATCAGAACCATCTGAGATCTGTTATGTTTGATGTGATTGTCTACATGCTACACTGCCCATACCAGCATCATCAAAGTGCATATTATTATACAATAGCTTCAGAAAGGAAAGGGCAGTTGGATATGTGTTCCAGGTCCTGGGTACCAGAGTTGGTAGGTTGGCAGTTCTTACGTGGCCATGGTATGCATAATCAGGGCTAAATGAGTTTTCTGAATGTTTGCTAGGTGACAGAAGGCAAGGATTAAAGGTAAAAAAGTCCCAGGAACTAGGTAACCAAAACTGAACAATAAGGGCCTTAATTGTAGAGTAACTACTTGTTCCATATATAAATGAAAGTTATACTAATTATCTCATTTTGTCGATCACAATCATTATTACTAGGGGTGAGTGAATCGATCTTCGGATCCAAGATCCGAAGTCAATTTGTTCCAAAACTTTGTTTGAATGCTGTATGAAGACCTGTCTCCTTACAGCATTAAAATGTGCTTTGTGGAAACAAAATTCGATAAGTCCAAAGTTGCGCGAAACTTTGGTGAATAGCATTGGGCTTTGATTCTACGACTTTAAAACATTTCAAAACAGAAATCCGAAGTCAGCCTTGGCACCGGCTGGTACCTAGATACCGAAGCCAACTTAGGATTTCTGTTTTAAAATATTTTTAAAGTCTTTGAATCGAAGCCCGAAGTTATTCACCAAAGTCTTGCACAACTTTGGAAAATCTGCCTCCGCGAAGCACAAACAATTTAATGCTGTAATGAGATTGGTCTCTGTACAGCATTAAAACAAAGTTTTGAAACAAATAGACTTTGTATCTTGCATTCAAAGCTCGATTCGCTCACCCCTAATTGTTACTATTATATTACATTAATCTGACATCTGAAAACTCTGAAGTCTGAATGTCAGCACGGTAGGCAGGGAAAACACATTTACACAGTGAGCCCTAACTTGCACCCAACCTGCTGTCTCTGTCTACTTGCAGAGCATGTCCTAAGCGGCAAGTAAACTTGTTGACTGTCCTTATGCTGGTAAGTGCAGGGAGTCAAACCAAGCACCTACGGTAAAAACTGCAGGGACCTTTTCACACAACTGGAACCCAGAAGCAAACACACAGAGAAAGGTAGTGCAGGAAAAGGTCAAAGCAGAGAGAGAGGTACAAGTAAAGCCGATGTCAAATCCAATAGTAACAATCCAAACCACAAAATAGCAACTGGAGCACAGCAAGGAAACCCTATAACTGGCAAGCAGGGATTTAAAGAGAGCACAAAATCTCGGGATCAGAACCTGATAGGTCCATTACTTGGCATTCCATTAGTCAGAACACAGCAACAGGAGGGATCAGCTGAACAATCAGCCCACTGCTAGTCTCCTCGAGCACATGCCCGCTGTGTGTGGGACCTGCACTGAGCGTGATGACGCTACTACATGCTCCCAGTGTGATCACGTGGTGATGTCATCAGTGATGACATCACCACGTAATCACACTGGGAGCACCCAGTAATATCATCACGCTCAGCACAGGTCCTTCAGCAGGATTTTTCCACCAAGACTGCCTCTGCACGAGTAATATTTTTTAAAACTCAAAATGTCATATTGCACTAGCGTATTACCATTTTTAACGGCTGTTAGATGGGTTTTCTGTCTAAGTGGCCATTAAAAACGGTCCCATTGATTGATAAGCTGAATAGGGTTTGAACATAGTGATACGTGAAAAATTTATTTGTAACAAATTGAATTTCTTGTCAAAATTTGGCAAACTTGCTGAACTGAATTTTTTAAAACTTTGTTCATCTCTAGTTATCAATCATGCTCAAATAGCTTATTAGGCCATTATAAAAAAAAAAGAAAGCTGATATTGGGAAACTTTTGAAAAGATCTAAAAGCTTAAAGTCTATGTACACCTTTGGAGCAAGTTATTTTTATTGTTACATTGTACTTATTTTGATCTAAAATCATTTTTTCAATCAAAAATATTAAAAATATGGAGTTTTTTTCTGTACATAGATGAGATCCTCTAGTAGGAGTCTCTGGATCTCTTTTCTGTCAGTTGGAGAGCTGGCAGGCTTCTTATCTATGCTCTCTGACATTATAAACATTCAATATAGCTCAGTTCTTATCTTACTGATAAGAATGTGGCTTAAATAAGCGTTTTATTTATAACCTAAAACAACTGGGACAAATTGGTGTATAGGAACAGTAGACATAAAATATTAGGATATTTTAAAGGGCATGGCCACATAGGTTTCTGTATGCAGGTTTGGAAGCCAAGATTGGATCATAAAAAGAGAGAAAGTATAAAGGGAAAATAAGACATTCCTGGTTTGGGTTTCCAAAACTGTATACAGAAACCTGACTGTGTGGTCGTACTTTTATGAAGGCTATAAAAAATGGCTACAAAAGGGCACACAGGGGAGGATTTACAAAGACTGGTGATTTAGATGCCGGTCCTAGTCAATGTCCACAGCAGATAGATGCATCTGTGTTATGTAGAAATGCTGGCCTCTAGATAACTTAGGCACTTTACCGGTGGCCATATAACTTGCTTAAATCTACGCCAGCTCCCTTGCTGGCTTAAATTTAAGTCATTTTATTCACCAAAAACAGGAATAGAAAATGATGAATAAGATGGGCCTGTCGACCAGCTCCCTTCTCTGCCCATGCCACGCCCCCTTTTCCCACCACCTCGGCAAAGTGAAGTGAGGAAAAGTCGCAGATTTGGCCAAAAATTCATTTTCCAACCAAATCTGAAACAAAAGTGTGCCAAAATAAATTACCCTCATTATGTTCACATATATATTGACCCCTGAAAACACAGAACTTAGTTCTCACACCATGCCATAAATATGTGTCATTACTATTTGCATCAGTAGAATATATTTCCCTGCCTGATCCAGATGAAGAGTGTGACTGGGACTGATAGCCACATGCTGGAACAAATGGCTAGGATTGGAGAAAGCTCCAATTCTGGACATTTAATTCTTGATGCTGCTTTTGTGCTGTCTTTGACAATACATTTACCTGGTTAGACTGAGAAATCCTGACAGCCCTGGATCTTATAATGGATTCTAAAACTGTGTAGCATTAGCTCTGTTAGGGTATACTATCAGTATACCCCAATACATGATTTTTCCATTCCTATGCAGAGGCAGTAAAGTACCGTGATACAAATGTATGACAATACATTATGTTAAAAATTATTAAAAGTTCTCTTATAGAACTAAACATATTAACAATTAAATTAACAGTTAAAAAGTACAATAAATTCATTTAAAAAGTTTCATTACACAAAAATCACAAAAACACCTAGGTAACAAAAACTAATTAAGTATTCTCCAAATTTGTCTTCACCTGTACAAAAAAAAGTGTACTTGTATGCCAAAAAATGTAAAACCAATGATGGATTTGCTTTTCTATGTATGTATTCATTCTAAAAATATTTGTATATCTTAATGAATATCATATATGTGCATGTAAATAATATCTAAAATATGCACCACATCCTCATTAAAATGAGGTCTCAAATTGATTGGTCTGTTAGGTTAGAATTAGTTTCGGTTAAGGCAGTGTTTTCTGCTTTTCAAAATCCTCCCTCTTAATCAGGTTTTCTAAAATGGAAAATACCAGAGTTTAAAATCAGTCTATCACCATGAAACTGCGCATATGTAGTTTTATGGGAAAGGGGTCAGTAATTTATTGATTTAAACCCATGGTCTTTTCATGGTTAGGAGTCATGAGTGTGGTCCTAATCAGTGATTGACAGCTAACTCTGCATGACTAGGTATGGAAGGCTGTCAATCACTGAGTAGGACTGTCCATGTGACGCCTAAGCATAGAAAGCACTGTGGTTTAAATGAGTAAATGGTAACATTTTGTTTAATAATTCCCAGAGAAATCACTGATCAAAAAAAGTATATGGATGCGTATCCCTTGGAACTTATATGAATTATTGCCTTGAAGGATACTAAAACAACATAATAAATACTTTATTGAACCATTGTTAAAATAGATTCAAAGCAAAAGGGTCAACACTATCCCCAGTGACTTAGGCAGAAAACCTCAACAGTAATGACACCTATAAAGGGTTCCCGGGTAGTAGGGGCTATATACATCCACCCCGGTCCCAACATAAGTGTCATACATGTGTCCAATCAGCAGTGAAAGTAAGGGTCACATGACCCTTATCAGCCAATAGAAGCTCGCAGGCTGTTAGTCTCCATACACACAGCTTCACACCAGGTTTCCACAACAACTCAGCCAGTTTTTTTCACTGCTGTTGGTCTGCTTTAAAGGGACAGAGTGCTGTAGATGACACTGTTAAAGGGGTATTCCGGTGGTTACCATAAATATACCTTATGTTTTAGACTAATTCATGATCAATCATTACCTAATATAATGTAAATTTCACATATTTACCATTCAGTAGTAATAAAAGATGTTTTCTTCCACTGCTACCCACTGTGTTTCCTCATAAATTACCATGGCATCGACCTGTAATTCAGGCCACCCTCAAAAGAAGGACTTAAAAGTCCACCCCCAGGCCCCACTAAGCCACGCCCCAGACCAAGTCAGGCCACGCCCCTCCCACTCCGCAGCCGACGGAAAAATGAAGGTAAAAATCACCTGTCAGCTGCAGGGGAGGGAGGGAGGGTGACTTTCTCGCTGCAGCTCATGCTCAGACTGCACAGTGCTGCTGTCTGAGAGTGAGCTGTTCAAAAAAACATCCCTTTGTCCGTCCAGGCCCTATGCAGGACAGAGGAAAGGCAGTCTGAAAGTTGGACTGTCCAGCCTAAAACCAGACCTCTGGCCACCCTAGGGGCAGGCTGCTGTTCGGGTGGCCAGACATCCGGTTTTAGGCTGGGCAGTCCGATATTCTGGCTCCCTGTCCTCCGTTTGGTGCAGTGCCTGGATGGACACAGGGATGTCAACCCTTTCAGTAGCTCACGCTCAGACAGCAGCATTGTGCTAAGCGTGAGCTGCAGCAACTCACTGAGGCTTCTCTCACCCCCAGTCAGTCACTGGAGCCTGCACACATGGCTCTCTGTGGCTGATTGAGGGGGAGAGAAGCACCTGACTGTCCCTACCTCACCTTCAGGTCAGGAACTTCTTCTTCTCCACTGTGTTTTCATGGACCTGGGGTGTGTGGCTTTATGTTTATGGGTGTGGCTTCACGGGGACCGGGGGTGTAACTTCACATTTGAGGACGTGGTTGGTAAGGTCCGGCTTTCTGGGTTGAAGCCAGGGGCCACCCTAGCTGCTGTGGAGGTCACAGTTAAAGGGGAGGGCACTGTGGATGTTACTGTTAAGGGGCAGGCTGCTGTGGAGGTCACTGTTAAAGGGGCAGGCACTGTGGAGGTTACTGTTAAGGGAGGAGGGGACTGTGGAGGCCACTATTAAAGGGGCAGCAGGATACTCTGAGGTCACTGTTAAAGGAGTGGGGTACTGTGAGGTCTCTGTCAAGTGGGCCAGGAATGGTGGAGGTCAGTTAAGGCGACTGTAACCTATGGTCAATGTTAAGGGGTGGGTGCTGTAGAATTCACTGTTAAAGGGGCGGGCCCCTGTGGAACTCACTGTTAAAAGGGGCAGGCTGCTGTGGAGGTCCCATTTTAAAGAGACGGGGCACTGTGGGGGGGGGGTCATTGTTAAGGAGTTGGGGTGCTGTAGAGGTCACTCTAGATATCTTTTAACAACACACACAAACATTAAATGAAATAGATTAAATATACCCGGGCGAAGCCGGGTCCTTCAGCTAATATATATATATTCAATTCAATGAGAGCGCTTGCATGTGTCTTGTCTCCTATGTTGATATCCAGTGCAGTAGCTAATTATATCTTAAGCTCTGCTACAAAAGTATCAACTACCTTGGATGTTGGTAAAACCTTACTTATACATCCATTGTTTTAATGTGTAGCGAAATGGGTGTCTCTCTTAACTATAATTCATAGAGTATTGTATTACTCTCATTCAATATCTTTTGAGAAACACTCTAATGTTCAATGCATTTCTGCAGAGTTGTCTGCATCATCAGGAGCATATAGAAGAGTTTGGCTAAATGAAAGGTAAAGAGAGGACCTAACTGCAGACCACTAATGGTGTGGGACCGCACAAATAGTAAGAAGCAGATTGCGGATCACTGGTTTGAGACTACACAAATAGTAAAGACAAAGAGCTGGACGTGCGGCCTCATGCCACAAGTGGGGCTACTCCTTTGTGTCCTCCTATACTCACTCTGTCACTGTCCTGTTAGTGAACCCACACCATCAGTTGGGGCAGCTTCTCCTACACTTGCAGACAGGTTTATTGATAAGGTTGCAGATAAAATAACAAAACAACAAAAGAAAACTTACAATACATATGACGTCCCTGTCTACCTGCTGGAGGGCTTCTCCCTCTCAGCTCACAAAATAAGAATTTCAGCAACCTTTTACTCATGTTTGGCTCACTCACTCACTCACACAGACAGACTTTCTGTGTCCCAAGGCAGAGAGAGACTGACTGACCTCCTGGTCTGTTATATCCCCACCCTCTGAGCTGCTTCATTAATTATGTCACAGGTGAGAGGCTTTCACATGCTACTCCACATTGGAGAGGAATCTTGGGGAAATATACCTTCCTTCCACCACCAATTCTGCATTGATATCACAATATATATATATATATATATATATATATATATATATATATATATATATATTACCCACTTTCACTGTTGATTGGGCACATGTATGCCATTTATGTTAGAACCGGGGTGGATATATATAGCCCCAACTAATCCACCACTGGGACCCTTTATAGGTGTCATTACCATTGAGGTTTTCTACCTAAGTCAATGGGGATAATGTTGCCCCTTTTGACTTCAATATATTTTAACATTGGTTCAATAAACTATTTATTATTTTGTTTTAGTATCTAAGTCTTCTTAGTCTTCTAAATTGAATAATTCCCCATAAAACTATACATTAATCTGCTCAGTTCCTCCTGCTCTATAACATGCTACCCGCCAATTGCGTGTATTCTCAATGTGAAAGATTCCCTTTAAGGGCTATGTTCTATAGAAGGCAAGATATATCTTGTGCAATGCTGCTTTGCTACTAATGGGAATGTTCAGAGAAGCAATATCATAACGCTAAACATTAACGAATATTGAACAATACGAGTTCTCATACCTTAGTCACACAGTGCTTCACTGAAGGCTTTGAAGACATACTTACTTAGCCATTGGTATAAAATAAACCATCACACCATAATATGTGAGACTCACAAATATTATTTTGCTGGAAGCTAATCATTATATCTTAGATCTGAAAAGAAATGATGCCAAAAATAAATGTCCTCTTTATAAGAATCAATTCTTAATTTTAAGGTTATCAAGAAAAAAGTAAAACATAGTCTTTTGTCTGCAAATCTGAACTCCCTTGACTCATGAGTATGTAATGTTCAGAATCAGGCATATTCTATTCCAAATAACAGAATTGATGTGTAGCCTTTATACATAAATGGAGCTTGGTTGAATATACCACTAGGAAGAAAAACATATTAACTGATGCTAATTCATTACAGAATTCAATTCAAAAAGCAAAGTTTTCAAAAGTGTTTAAATTAACAAAGAATTTAGAACACCACATATTTCCCACGAGGATGTTAAATTGTTCTAGTGCAATTTCTTTTTAGCTAAACAAAAGCATACTCCTATGCACTATGAGATCCCTGGAAACTGTGGCTAACCCCAGTACACTGTACCAATTAAATATGTAGCAGCATTGTTAGAGAAAGCTATAAAATGGATGAACAAGTCAGGAAATCATCTTAAAAGGAATTAGATCTGTAGTTTAAACCAAGCCAAGTATCTTCTAGTCAACAAAATGTTTGTTAAGTAACCTCCCCCCAAAAAATAAATAAATAAATAAATAAATAGAAAAACACAGACACACACCATGTTGCGGAATTAGAAAAAAATGCAATTCCTCTACGGTTTCATAGGTTTTGTTAATACGGTGTTCACTATGTGGTAAAACTGACCTGGTCCCTTCATTCTCTGGGTTAGTATATTTACAAGAATACCAAATTTGGGTAGTTTTTTTTGTGTTTTAATACTGGCAAAAAAAATTATGATTTTTTTTTTCTGTTCATCACCATATTCTTTATATAGATGAGATATGTACTTATTAGTGATTTTAATCCCTAAATACGTTATTTGAATAGGTTGCCATTTGAAGGGGAAGTTTTTCTTAAGAAGGTCAATATTTTTATGGGGCAAGGTTATATTAAGAGCTTTTGATTTATGATAATTGATTTTGAAATTTGAGATGAAACCGAATCTTTTGAAAAGTTTCATAATATGTGGAAAAGCTTTCTGTGGATTGGCTATGAGAATCAAGAGATCTTCAGCAAATGCTGCACATTTATGTATTTGGTTCCCTATTTTAAGGCCTTCAATTTGATTGTTCATCTTAAAGGTCTGAAGAAGAGTTTCCATTACCAGAATGAATAATGTTGGGGACAATGGGCACCCCTGTCTTGTGCCATTCTTAACTTCAAATGGCTCTGGCAGGGTGCCATTTATCCTGATCCTAGCATCCTAGCACACAGCTTATTGTAAAGACTCATAATAGCCGAGATAAAGGGAATGGCCACTCCAAAACATTCAAGAGCTCTCTGCATAAAAGACCAGTTGATTCTGTTGAACGCCTTCTCGGCGTCAGTGCCGAGAAGGACCAATGGAAGTTTTTTGCTTTCGGCCAGGATGAATTAACTCTGGAGTTAAGGCATTTAATCTTTGTGCCAGGATTTTTGCCCATATTTTCAAGTCTACATTTAGTAGGGAAATTAGTCAGTAGCTACCACATTCCTTTAAATCTTTTCCTTCCTTGGGAAGTTTTGTGATATTTGCCTCTAATGTTTGTGGGGGAAGTTTTTCACCTTTCATGATGGCTGTGCACCAGTCTGTGAGGTGTGGTAATAATATAGGGAGTAGTTTTTTATAATATCCAATTGGTAGACCATCAGGGCCAGGTAATTTTCCGTTGGGTAGGGATTAAATAATACTGCTGATTTAATCTCCTGTGATAGGACCTAACAGTTTAATGCACTTCTCAGTAGTTTCAGTGAATTGAGAAAATGGTCTGCTTGTTGTGTGATATCCATATTGTTGGCAGAATGTTGAAGGTGTAGATTATATAGATCACTATAATATGCCCTAAAGGCTCGTACAATCTCTGGAGTATCTGACAACAGACTACCTTCCTTATTTTTGATTTGCTTAATAAATAACATATCATATTTTGTTTTTTCATGAGGTGAGACATCAGCTTATTACCTCTGTCACCATGCGCATATTGTTTAAATTTTGCATACTGATAAGCTTTCGCGCTTTTGATGTTAAGAAGGTCCTTTAACTGCTGTCTCAACTCAGTAAGATCTGCACAGGCTCCCGAAGCCTTGGATCTTTTTTGGAGGGTTTCAATAGTTGCTATTTGTGACAATAATGAATTTAGTTTTTTCTGTCTCTCTTTTTTTATTTTAGTGCCTAGAGCTATGAGTTCTCCCCTAATAAAAGCTTTGTGTGCTTCCCATATAATAGTGGTGGTGGTGTCCTGATTTGAGTTGTCTATGAAATTATGCGAAGTTTATTCGCAATAGATGCTACATGTGAGTCATGTTTCGTTGAGACGCCAAGACCAAACTTTAGCTGGCAAGCCTGATATAAGAATTGATACAGAGACTGGGGCATGGTCAGAGACCATGATTTGTCCCATTTTAGCCTCTGAAATCATATGTATATGATTTTCTGAGATTAAGATGTAATCAAGTCTCTGGAAGGTTTTATGAACTGAAGAAAAGTCCCTACAAGAGGCATTAAGTACTCTCCAGGTATCAATCATATGATTTTCTTTGAGAGTCCTATGCACCATACTAATAGTGTGCGAGTGGGCTGAGGAGCTCGAGGATGTGTCAAGTGCTGGGTTTAGCGAAAAGTTTAAGTCACCTCCCACTATCTGCACACCCTCTGCAAAATTGTTACGTTTTTCAAGAGTAGATTTAATCCTCCTTGGTTAATGTTTGTTTGGTGCATATAGACAAGCAAAGGTCACCATCAGTTTTCCCTACTTTACCTTTAACAAATAGGAAGCGTCCATTTGGGTCAGATTGTGTAACTATGACCTCAAAGGGAAAATGTTTTAAAATTGCTATACTAACTCTCCTCAAGGCTGAAATATAGGAACTATGATACCATTGTTTAAAATAGTGTTGAGGCAAATTGAGGATTTTATTGCATTTAAAATGCGTCTCCTGCAGAAAACACACATCTGATTTGTTCTTCTTCAATAGGGTAAAGACCTGTGATCTTTTTTGAGGGGTATTAAGACCCCTTACATTAAACGTTGTAGTTTTTAATTGCGTCATATGACATAGTGATCATTTGAAAAGTGAGGATAAGGTAACCTGAGATGTCGGATAACAATCCGGAGTAACAAATATGTAACCAAATATGAGAACATAAGAGAGGCATGTAATTGTACATGTATGATATTCCCTCTAATTCGTCATTGTGAGCCAGTGGTTTAGAGAAAGGTAAGGACCAGGCTCAACTCCTGAGGGGGAATTGAATATAGGTGTACTGTGATGTATTCCATCAACCTATATAACCTGAAGGTATAACACCTGCCCACGCTCAATTACATAGATTTTGCAGTAAGTACCATGGAAATATACCTTATGGGTAGGAGAATACAACTAGCATCGTGTCAAACTGGTAATGGGTTAGCAGTATTAAAAAACAACGTATTACTGCTATAAAATGCTCAGAACTAAAAATAACAATTTCTGTATATAAAAATTGAGCCATAATATTGTCATGGGTCTCACCACTCTGCTTCATTGTCTTACGAGTGGTGTACAGTCCTTTAAGGTGAACTTGAAGATGAACTTGATCGGGAAGAACTGTAGGGGATCAATATGGAGCGGTTCTTCTGTAGGCTCGTCAGCCCGCATCTGTGCAAAGGCTTCTAGGCTTAGATTTCGGAGACTTGTGTTTTGCCACTGTCGACCATGGTTCATGCCTGGGGAGCTTGTACAGCTTGGGTATCGGTGGAATTAACTG
Organism: Rhinella marina; assembly: GCA_900303285.1. NCBI lineage: Eukaryota > Metazoa > Chordata > Amphibia > Anura > Bufonidae > Rhinella > Rhinella marina. Next base: position 29,366 of record ONZH01016812.1, on the reverse strand, counting down.
CATCCAGGAGTCCATAGTGATGGGTGGAATGTCCAGAATAGTCCATGCGTTTTGAAGGTCAGAGGGCATTCAGACTGTGCATCTTTTTTAGTAAATAATAAGCCAAATGGAAAAAGCCACCTGTACATTATATTGTTGCTTCTCAGGTAGTCCGTTAGGGGCTTTAGAGTACGTCTTTTGGCTAATGTCGATGGCGCAAGGTCTTGGAAAAAAAGGATGGTAGCATTCTCAAGTTGTAGGTCCTTATGCTCCCTGGCTGCTTGTAAAATGGCGGCAGTATCTTTGTAGCTTAGTAGGCCGCAAATTATGTCTCTAGGAGGTTCTCCCTCTTTTGGTGTGGGCCTTAATGATCTATGAATAAGTTCAATAGTTATATCTCGTGCTCTAGATTCACCCAGCAGGGTTATGAAAAGCTGAATGGCGGAATCTTGCAGTGCTGCGTTTGCGACCGATTCAGGTAGGCCTTTGATTCTAATATTTTTCCTCCTGCTCCTATTTTCTTGGTACTCTATTAAGAGGTATGTTTGGTTTAGTGAGTTTAAATGAGCATCCATGTTTTTAGCTATCGCTGAGCAATGCGCTGTTATTAGTGCTTGGTCAGTTTCTAATACTTCCACCCTATTTCCCACTGACCTGACATCCTGCTTTATGTCTCCCAATTCTCTGAGGACCAGCTCCAGAGCTTGTGTCAAAGCTTATTTGAAAAAGATTTTTGTCAGGGGAATGTTATCTTCTCTTGCTTCTGAATGTTCCGTGTGAATGCTTTCACTTGCCTCCGCGCTATCCTCCTCTTCTGAATGTGCGCTTTCCAGCGGCGCCATCTTGCTTATTCTTACCGGGGACAGCGAGAGGATGGTTTTCCAGAATTTATCCATGTCTGCCAAATGTTTGTTAGATTTAGGCGTAGCAGGTGGTTCCCTGTACTTCTCCTTCCCGATTTTGACCATTGTGGTTTGGTCTGAGCTGTGTAAAAGCTGCGAGCGTGGGTCTCTGGTGCGGGAGCTGAAGATCAAGCGTCCTCCATGTGCTGCGGTCAGGCTCCGCCCCTTGTTCATCACCATATTCTGCCCCTACAACTTTTTATAGTTGTATCTACATAGAGTGTGTGATCGTTCATTTTTTGTGAGATGATCAGTAGTTTTTTTTTTTAATTATACAATTTTGGGGTATGCATGACTTTTTGATGACTTTTTAATCAATTGTTTGGGAGAGAAGTGATGAAAAAATGGCAAACTGGCCATTAATATTTCTGTTCTCTGTTCTGTTTTCCTAAACTTCAGACCAAATTCCGCTTCAAAATCTTTGTTCTAGTAATGAGCAGAGATTAGTGAAGTTATCAAAAATGTAATTCATCTAGTTCACCGAAGTTCACAAAGAAATTTGATTTTTTACAAATGACATAATCACAAAATTGCATTCTATTGTAGTGGGCTCAATGACAAGGAATAGCAATCATGCCACCCATCTGTCATTGAACCCCTCAGATGCCACATTCAGCACTGATCGCTGCATCTTACATTCAGATTGAGGCTATTCAGGGGTTAATAAAAAATACATGCTAATATTAGAGAAAAGCGAATCTATTCGCCGCTTCGTAGATTCGTATCGAATCTTGGGATTTTTCAGCTGCGAAGCGAATCCGAATATTAGTCGATTCGCTTCGGCTTTGTACGCATTCGCTACGTAGTTTGTCCTATAAATTATACGCAATTGCGTACGAATTAGTTACTGTATACGCTGTTGCGTACAAATTCATTTTAGTAGCGATCTTTTACTGTTCATTCGTTTATCGTGCGCAAAAGCCCGGGAAGAAAGCAGTCTCCTGACCTAGTAGGCTGGGCTTGCTCTGATTGGCTCAGGCTCAGTAAGCCAGTGACGCTTCATTTCTGCTGTGACTGCTGAGGCGAGCAGAAGCACTGTTGTGAATTTGTGAAGTTCAGAGACTCTGTGTTCTTCTAACTGGGGTGTAATTGTAGTGGGAATCTATCATACATATATCAGGGATACTGCAGGGCCAGGTCAGGGCTAGTAAATAATCAGGCAGGGAGAGAGAGACAGGGAGAGACAGGGAAAAAGACCAGCTGCAGGGCCACAGAGTGAATTAAAAAATCTTTGGCATGGATAAGCAAAAGGGGTCCAGTTCCAGCCAGACTTTGAGCTTTAAAAAAAAGGAGAAGGTGGCACACGGCAGCGCCAGTAGTGCCAAAAGACCTGTAGCCGGAGCATCTGCTAGTAATATTCCCAATACTTGGCATTGTTTCACGGGCTAACCCAGCAAGGCGCAGCATTGTAGTGGAGGAGAAAGCAGATGAGGTAGTGGAGTGGATGGCACTCTCATCTCAGTCTCAGCCGGATGATCTGCTGTCGTCTGCTGATACAGTGTCCATATGTAGCCAGGGGTCAGACTCGTCCTGCTCCACCATTCCACTCAAGCAAACCCCGTCATTTTCTGCCACCTCTCAGGCTTCAGTGTTCCCTCCTAGTGGTGTCCCTTCAGCAATTTCTATGAAAAAAAGCCATCGAAGCCCAACTTATAATCCGGCGGTTATAGAGGACAGCCTCCCTGAGGATTTCTTAGAGGGCAGTCAGATTTTGGACTGCCCGGAATTGTCAGTTGGAGGGGAACAGCCTAATTTGCAAAAATGTGTTGTGGAGGAGTCTGATGAGGAATCTGAAGTGTTAGGCCGGAGGACCTGTGAAGCGGAGTAGGATTTGAGCTCAGAGGAGGAGGGTGGTACTAGTAGTGGCAGCAGTCCCACTATGCACTAGGGCTTCTTTCCTGCCCAGCCTCAAGTGTCATGTCAAAGAGGGTTTTTAGTGCCGCTGGGGGGGTGGTGACACCCAAAAGGACAAATCTGTCACTGAGCAGTGCTAAAAAAAATACCTTTATAAAAATGAATAAAGGCTGGATTACATCCGAATTTCATACTCCTCTTGCTGATGCTGGTGATTAGATCAGGCCTTGCAGGGCAGAATAGTCTGAGTGCTGTCTTCCCACTGTTGCTGTCAGCCGGGCCATAATTTTACAGCCAAATGTCTAGTGTCATGTCATGGGCTGTGCGAACCCGAAGTCTGTTGCTGTTGTTAGTTAATGTTACCCCCATAATTAATGTTTTCATGGGTCTGTTCACCACCAGGCCTTCAACCATAATGTTTTCATGGGTCTGTTCACCACCAGGCCTTCAACCATAATCTTTTCATGGGTCTGTTCACCACCAGGCCTTCAACCATAATGTTTTCAAGCGTCTGTTCACCACCAGTCCCTCAAAAATAATGTTTTCATGGGTCTGTTCACCACCAGTCCCTCAAAAATAATGTTTTCATGGGTCTGTTCACCAGCAGGCCATCAATCTTAATTTTTCACGGGTGTGTCTGATGCCCTCCTTTATGTGTAATTAAAGGTGTATCGGAGTGCCTGTTCCTTGTAATTTTTGGCAGACTTGTCACTTTGTGCATAGGCTTTATGAGTGTATGAGTCCCACAACAAGAACAATTGTTCCACAATGTGAATGAGGCCCTTCTTTATACCCCTTGTATTGGAGTGCCTGTTCCGTGTCATTTTTGGCAGCACTTGTGCGTTACGTACATATATGTTTCCTAACAATATTTCTTCACTGTATGTCAGGAAGGGGTTAAAGGTGTACAAAAACATCAAACCACAGGTTATATACCTATTTAATATTAATAATAATAATAATAATAATAATAATAATGATAATAATAAAATAACTTTTTGAAAACAGAAAAATACAAAAAATAAATAAAATAAAAATTAAAGCGGATGCCGACTTGCTGCCATCATTTGCTGCAGCTCCAGGTGGTCCAGCTGGAGGCTGCGTAGGAGGCGGGTGGCAGCATGGAGCTTCACGCCAAATCGCCGTATGGCGGCCTCCATCTCGAAGTCAGATGGTATGTCTGTAGGGGTGGAAACAGGAATATAATTAGTATGTAATATCAAGTTAAAGGGGTTGTCCCACGAAAAATATTCTAAACTTTCAAAGCAGCACCTGGATCTGAATACTAGTTGCATGTCATGAAATATTTTGTATATCTACTAGAACTGACTCAGTTATTCAGTGAAATATATTTTTAAATAATGAGCCATTTTTTTCTAAATTTTCTTTGAACTGCTCACTGAGAAGGCCGCACATGCTCAGTTTAAATCTTCAACTGCCTCCTTTCCTGAGCTGTGATAGGGAGAGATGGACATGAGTCCTGACATACAGCAGAATAGACACTAGTCACACTACCCTTTAGTAACCAGCTTGATGTAGCAGTAATTGGGGCAGATCTCTGGATCTATGTGAGGTTCAGGGCTGTTTCTCGCTTTGTTAAAAAGAGATTGCGAATGTACTATAATTGTAACACCCCAGTGATGGTCTGGACTTCATTTCACTCGACGACCCTCAATTATTCCACCTATCATTTTTGCAGCCAGAGCCACCGCCTGGGGCCTATTCGTCCATCAAGGTAGGAACACCGTGACACATACCCAAGAGACACTGTAGGCCTAAAATACCCTTGGCACTCCTACACTGGGACAAGAGAGACATCTCCTTAGAGGGCCCGGGAGGGGAAGGGTCGCCCCGCTGCAAATGGCGTCTGAGCGCTGCATAATATGATTCACATTTTTGTTAAATATTTTTGGGGTAACACAAGTTTATACTTCTTTAACTAACTTGATTTTAAAATTATTGTGATATGTCGGCTTCACTAACCACTTGGAGAACATAATGTGTACACAGTCTAGTTATCAATAACATGTTGGGTGGCATGATCCTAGTGCTTGAAAATATTACACTTCTGTGAATTAGGGGTTTGTACTTACGGGACACCCATACTGGGTTGTGTTCCCATGGGCCTGGGGAAAAATCGATATCCCCCCCTGACGGTTGGAGCTATAAAAGATAAAACATAAAATTAGCTTGTATTTTGAAGACAGAAGGGCCACCCATTACACCTTTTATTATACCTACCTTCTGCCTCTGGTAGCTGGGCTGGGGGTGTATGAGGGCCAGGTGGGGTCCTCTCAGGGTGCGGTGGAGGAGGGGCAGAGGAGCTCCTCTCTGGTGCAGCAGCTGTCAAAATTTAAATAATGGCATTACATTCAACTCAAATGAACAGTTGTAACTTCTGATGTTGATACATCTGAATAGTTTGGGGCTGGATCCCATTCCTAACCACTAGTGCTCTTATATCACTGCTGCTGCACTCCCACATAGCCTGGATTAAAAATAAATTAAATATGTTTACACTTACTAGAAGGTCCTTCAGGGGCCGTCCGGGCATGTCCCTGCTGTCGACGTCGCTGACGTTGCTCTGCAACATAAATCCATACACAATTGTTATGATGACAGTTTTAATACTAACACTGTATACTACTATGAAGATATTATGGGTGAGAGGAGGGCGATATGATGAGGAGTGCAGGGAACATAGAATATCTGGGGGTGCATATTTGATGGAGGGAGCATTTGTTGGGAGGGGTGGGGGGGTTGAATGAATGAATAAAAGATGTCTATGTGTCACATTCTGCAGGTACAAACATAACAAATAGAAATACAGCACATACAATGCACTAGTATACCATAGCTCCCGTCCCAACCGTTCCGGATTCGGCAGGACAGTCAGGATTTTAGCGGCTGTGTCCGGGAACGGGTGGCTATGTCCAGTGGTCAGCTGTCTTTGCATCCATAGGAAGCAGAGATGGGTGACGGTAAGCAGGGAGCAGTCCCTTCACCTTCCCCGACGTCCAGTATAATGTCTCCATGTGGCCCCTATACAGTATAATGTCTCCTTGTGGCTGCCCCCATACAGTATAATGTTTTCTCCTTGTGGCCCTAAGTGTTTTTTTCTTTTAAATGGGTATTTATTGTGATAAATTTCTTAATATCGTTATCGTGGGAATATATTTTAAATCACCCACTCCAGACACATTAGCTGCAGCATGAGCACATCTTTGAGTCTGTGTGTAGGAGGAGGAAGCACTAACTATGAAGGGGCATATAAGGGTACTTTCACACTAGCGCTAGATATCCGGCGGGCTGTTATGGCCGGGAACAGCCCACCGGATCTGTCCAGATCCGGCATTTGCCTGACACAAAAGGGAGAATGGCCAGCACCATTAACAATAATGGGGGACGGCGCTGATCCGACCGCTATCCGCAAGAATGCCGGGAATTGGCAGGACAAATACCGTGGAACAGCCTGCCAGATCAATGCCACATATGTGAATGTAGCCTAAGGCAAATTAATGGGAAGGGGCACGTATCTGAGAATACCTTCACTTGTTTGGCTAGGGCTACACGACGACATGTGTCGCGCGACAGTAAGTCACGCGACACATAGTGCACAACTACACTTGCGACAGTGTTTGCCTGGCCCGGGGTCCGCTCACTCTGACAGTGATGGCGCAGGCCTTGTATCACCCGCTCCACTATTTTATTTTTTTCTTGGTGCAGGTGTTGATGGGTGCCACTGCCATCATAGCCCAGCTTGTCCATCTTCTGGACCATGTACTTTAGCTCTTCAGAGCAGAGTGGACACGAACGCCTGCTTACCGTTACCATCTTGCAAAATTCGTTCTGACTCTGAGGTTCGTACGCCACGACCTAGCGTTGTGCGTGCATTCGCAAGACTTATATTCGTACGCAACAGTGTATAGATTAAAAGCGCATAAAGTTGCGTACCTTTTGAAAAATGAACGTTCGTTATTAGTGAGCTAATGTTCGCAAATAGCACATAATAAAGTATATTTTGTACGCAAATACAACAAATCTATTCGTGGAATATACGAATTTTAGGAAAAGTTTGGCGAATGTTTGGCGAATAATTTTTTGTATGATTCGCTCATCTCTAGCTAATATCATCCATTTGCTCACGGAGATGCCATTATGGACATTTTGATTGAAGAAAATTTGTCAAATCTCGCAGGCGCTGATGTATGATATCAACACTTCATCACGCTGGCCGGGCGCGTTATCTTCAATCGAGATGGCAGTGATTGCCTCTCCATGAGCAAATTGATGAGATGAGTATGTATTTGTTTTTTTTGCCACCATTTCAGGACAAATTGATTTGTTACCATGAGGCGTGAGTAAATTCAGCTTAATGATGAATCAAATTTTTCCTGAAATTTGGATTGAAGTCTACTTCATTAACATTGATTCGCTAAACACTAGAAAAGAGTGTAAGAGATATACAGTATATAGATATCTGTATTGACCTTCGGGGATATTTTGTTATGCTGTCTTTCTGTATGCCTCAGAACATGCTCTAGCTATGTTAAATTGTTATACAAAACAGTTGTAGAAAAGACTGCATTTTGTAGGTCACACATTTTTGTATATTTAGCTTTAGATAAAAGGTTATGTTCATAGAACAGAAGAAGTTCTACATAAGATATAAACTTCTAACCAAGTTATGGAAAATTAGTTAGAGGAAGATATTAGTAATTATATAAAAGTGGCACCTACACAATAAAGAGGGAGCAAAGTATAAAGGAGAGTGACAGAATTTGATAATTAATAACTTCAACAAACTCTGGGGAATTAGCAGTCTGCAAATGGAGCTGTTAAGTTTCTTTTGACCTGTAGCAGTTGGTGCATTCGCATCTTCCATCTTGTCTGCATCTGCCAGTTTGTGAATTCTATCTTTGCAATAACAGATCTGTAAGTTGTTTTGGTTTTCTTTGCCAAAAATATATTCTTTAAGCAGGTTTCCTAGCTAAACAACATGTTCATTTTAACCAAACAGCAGGTTCTTAAGCGTCTCTTGTCAAAGTTTCCGAAAGTTAGCAAATAAACTATTCTGTGCATATTTGTTTTTCTTTTCTACCTCTTTCATTAAGTCTAAATGTCCATTAAAAAAATGGACAAACTTGGCACGATGTACGTAGTGTATTTAATCTGTCACCAGGAAATTTACTTTGAAACCAGGTAGGAACAATAACCTTGTAATGTTAGCTCAGCTGAACGTAATGATGCCTTTTATTAGTGATCACTAGCTTTATTCCTGAGAAAAAAGGCATTTAATCCATACACAAATGAACAGCTAACAGCACCAAGGGTGGGCCCCATCCACTCTGTACACCTTTCAGCTTCCTTTGCTAACCCCTCCCTCTACTTCTCAATTGACAGGTCCAGGCAAGATGACTATACAGAGGAAGCATAACAAGAAGTGGAAACAGAAGAACCAAGTGTGCACAAAGCAGGTTGGGGCCACAGTTGGTGCACTTAAAGGCTTATTTGCATATGCATTAAAATTCCTTTTATTCCAGGATGAAGCAATGAATCACAAAAATTATCATTACATTTAGTTGAGCTAGCCCTACAATGCACTGTGCTTGGTTAAATAGTGAATTTCTTAATGAAAAAATCCCTTTAAATAAAATTATTCAAAAATTGATATTTTTCTGAATTTGACTGCATATGGTGTGTTGTATACCCTCAATTCATGTACGTACATAAATAGGTGCCAACTACTGATAAAATGTTGCTTTTAATAATACATTAAGAGAGAATGTGTGTGCCATTCATAACTAGAACTAGAATAAATGTAGTTCTCTAAAAAGTGAGATTGTGGCTGGAAGATACTTTTATGAATGGTGCATCCTCTTCATTGTTTGCATCAGTCCCAGGAGGTCATCATACTGCACACACCACACTTGTAGTAATTGTGATTCAGCGCATTACAGATTTCACCGATTCACAGTAAAATCCTTTACCACGTCTACTAAAAGTATGATGCGTGTAATACAAGCAAGTAATTAACTAGAATAACCTTCAAGTAGTTGACAGTAGTTGTCTTCAGCATTCAGAAAATCTAATGATGGGATTTTCAAAAAGTTTGGCAGGAAGATGTGAGATGTCACCTGCCTCATCATTTGGCTACCATCATAAATGGCGAACTGGGCATTGAGACTTCCACTGTTCAACTGAGCACTGTACTCCAAGGAGAGATAACTGTGCAATGTGCATATTCATAGAAATGTTAGACATTTTTGTGTCTCCATACACAAAATACTCAGCTCTCCAAAACAAAAAGGGGCATAGTGCTAAGCTGAGTGCTTCTGCAACTTTGTTTTTTTAATTACTGGTGGGGATCTCAGCACCTAAACGTCATCATAGAAAAATTCAGACATGTCACTATGCCTTGTTAAACGCCAACAAATGGTGAAACATTTTCAATAGGTAATTGTTCTGTATTTTATTTTACAGTACCTTCACCTTATTATGTGATCAAGCTCTTGATCTTTTGCTTGAGCCTTGAAAAAAAATACATTCAAAAAATACCCTTTTACAATGTTAAAGGGGTTATCTCATTGCTGACATTGATGACATTTAGTCATGGATCCTATCAAGTGGACCAACTCTATCAACTCTGTTCAGCTTTTTCCAGGTGACCAGTTTATAACATACTTCAACTGATATTCTTATCAATCCTTGCACTATGCCACAAATGTCCATGATGGGACAAACATTAAAATATAATGCAGAAACAATGCATCATATTACATAATTACATCATTTGCATGCTTTTATTATTACTCCTGTTTTTTCATTAGTTAACTATTGAATTTAGTAAAGGGAATTTTCATAGATTAACTGACATTTTTGGAATGCCAAAGCTTACATCCATAAGATAAAAAAATACCTATTTCTTAAATGAATGTTCTGTTTATGTCTATTTTCAGAATAATGTAAGAGATTGTCTTGTGTTACATGTGCTTTGGAATTATTCTTGAATGGCCAATAGGGATTCAACCCTGAAGTTGCACAGACTGAAATCTTTCATGTTAAAAAATGTGCAGGCTGTCAACTAGAGCAGACAAAGACAAAGAAGAAGACGTGAGAACCTCTACTATTAGAATTGTCCCATCAATGATAAAAAAAAAAGCCTTTGAAGAGAGGAAGCCTTCTCTTAGCACATGGCTGTCTGATCCATGTCTCACAGGTAATTCAAGACAAGTAAAGAGAAAAAGTGCCTAATGAATAGCTTGCTGTGAGCTGCTGAGAACATTTTCTTATGCATGAAACATTTTTTATGATGTCAGTGGTAACATAATAACTTCCTTTAGGAGCCACCAACAGACATATCCTTCTTACAATTCAAAGTCAAGTATTGCAGCATTACCATAAAGTGAGTTCTGTTCTAAAAATGTCAATACTAGAAAGAAATAAGCAGGATAGTAGTGCAAATTTTGTATAAACAACAAACAAAATAATATGATTCGGTCAAACTAGTCTAATGTTAAAATAGGTCTAATTAAACCATTTTGAATGTACAAAAGAAACCAATGATTAATATCGCAAATACTATATGAGGGACTGTTAATGCAGTTAATCGGTTTATTTACTAAAAGGCAAAACTCTGATGAATGTCAATAAAGTCAATGGGATAAAAAGTCAATTGGATATATTTGGATCCAGCTAAAACTGCATTAAGGGTGGAAGAGGCACCTGGGCAAATGATGTAGTGTGTATTTTCCATAGTTTTTTGTAATTGAAAACCTTTAACCCTTTCAGGTCGTCTTTCACCTTCCTGGCACAGACACATTTTGGAAATCTGATGTGTCACTTTATGTGGTAATAACTTTGCAATGCCTTTACTTATCCAAGCCATTCTGAGACTGTTTTCTCATGACACATCATACTTGTTGTAAGGGGAAATTTTGAGTCAATATGGTTGATTTGACGTTAAATTTATTTTAATTTCTCTACTTTTAAGTCATTTAGGGGGAGATTTACCAAACTGGTATAAAGTAGAACTGGCTTAGCTGCCCATAGCAGGCAGATTCCACCTTTCATTTTCTAAAGGAGCTGTGAAAAATGAAAGGTTGAATCTGATTGGTTGCTATGGGCAACTAAGCCAGTTCTACTTTATACCAGTTTGATAAATCTCCCCCATAGTGATACCTCATAAAATAGTTACCATTTACCCTATGTCTACTTTATGTTTGAATAATTTTTTATATGTTATTTTTTTTTTTTTTTTAGAACACTGGAAGGCTGGAAGACTGAGAATTTTAGAAGCAATTTTTTTAAAAAAATTTAAAAAATTTCCAAAACCCACTGTTTAAAGGACCAATTCAGATATGAAGTCACTTTGTGGCTCTTAAGTAGTAGAAACCACACATAAATTACCCTATTTTAGAAACTACACCCTCACATTATTCAAGACTAATTTTACAAACTGTATTAACTCTTTCTAAGTTTCACAAGATTTAAAGGAAAATGGAGGTGACATTTCAAAATTTCACTTTTTTTTTTTTTTACATTTTTATTTTAATCTATTTTTTTCCTGTAAGGTAGCAAGGATTAACAGCAATGTTAACCTCAATGTTTATTACCTTGATTTTGCAGTTTACAGAAACACCCCACATTTCATTTTAAACTGCTGTATGGACATATCGCAGAAGGGAAGGAGCACCATATGCTTTTAGAGAGCAGATTTTGCTGGAATGGTTTTTAGGCACCATGTTATTTTTTTATAAGAAAATGTAAGTGTTTACAGTAGAGTGTTTTTAAGTGTTGAAGTAGAAAAAAGACCCCACAATTTGTTATCTATGTCTTATTGAATACAGCAACAACCCATATATGGTCATAAACTACTGTATGGAAACACTGCAGGGTTCAGAAGAGAAAGAGCACTATGTGCATTTAAGACCTAGACTAGTGATTTATACAGCACTGGCCAACAACTGCAGATGCTCTCAGGTGAAATAAAAAAGAAACCCCCAAGATGTGACCCCATTTTAGAAATCAGATAAAGTCTTGAGTGGTCTGCATAAAGCTCTGATCAAAACCTAATGGAGCACATTTGGAGTTAATTGAAATACCGATTACAAGCAAAAGCTTCACATCCAACCTTATTTCCTAACTTTACAAATGCTCTTATGGCAGATTGAGCACAAATCTTGTGGAAAGCCTTTTTGAAAAAGTGTAGGTTGTAATAGCTGTAAAAGAGTACCCAACTCCATATTAATACCAATGGTTTAGGAATAGGTTATTCAAATTATATAGATTTGATGGTCAGGTGAACAAATACTTTCAGCTTTATACTTAAAATGATAAATAATCATTTATCATATGATTCATTCTAGTTATATCATATGCAAAAAGTAAAAGAAAAGGTGCAGTTCTTGAGGATACAAAATCCAATCTTTGTTTTTATATGCATAGTTCATAAACACAGGTTTATATGAGCTAATCTAAACCTATTATGAGTCTACAAATGGCAAACAGCTAATATGATAAGTAAAATGTGTTCTTTGAAACATACTCTTAAAGGAATGGCAACCTTGAAGAGGGGTTTTGAAACATACGGTATATACACTCACAAGTGCATCTTGAGAACATCAAATTGATCCTTACCAATGTCAATTAGCATCCAACATCCCAAATCAATACTTTGAAATGTCAACATTTGAAGCACAGTGTGACAAAATCTTCAGATGACAAAGCATTTGACTGGAAGCAAGAACAAAATAGGTTTATATACCAAAAAGCAGGAAAGTTATTTTTAGGAATTGAGAAGATTTAATAAAGAAGACTCATGTATTATGTATTAATTAGGGATGAGCGAACTTTTGAAAAGTTCGGTTCGGTTCGCTTCGGCGAACTTTCTTGAAGTTCGGATTCGTACGAACCGAACCTAAAACGAACCTACGCATATTTTAGAATCTACACTAATGCGTACGCTAATGCGAACATTCCCGCACAAATAACGAACATACAGTCTAGCGTTGTCAAAGGTACGCTACTTAACTGAATATGTACGCATTAGCGTACTCATATACTGCGTCTGCGAACATTCCTACTCAAGTAACGAACATACAGTGTAGCGTTGTTAAAAGTACGCTACTTAATGGAATACGTACGCATTAGCGTACATTCTCAATAAATATGCGTATATTTTGCGTCGCCGTTATTTTAACCAGATTCGTTACGAACTTTGTCAAAATTCGGTTCGGTGACGAACCGAACTTTTGGGAAAGTTCGTAACGAATCTGGTTCGTTACGGTTCGGTTCGCTCATCCCTAGTATTAATCATTCATAATATAGTAAACTAAATTAAATGCAATTCTGTTAATGTTGAGAAAAAAAGTAAAAAGCATGGGTGAAAGGAAGAGGAAAAGATATGATAGACAAAAAGGTCAGTGGACAAAAAAATAATCTAAAAAAGAAAAAAGAGAGTGGAATGGTGGAACATAGAAAAATGAGCAAATAAGATAGAGCTAAAAAATATACAGCAGGATGCATATGTAAAAGAGAAGAAAATATGAAGATATGGATATCTTCAAAATAAAAAAAATAATAAAACATAAATAAAACATAAAGGTTAATTTCAGATGAACATGCCCTGTGCAGAAAACATACTCTGCGTGGGAGCATGATTTCCCATTATGGATGCTGCTTCTTTCACAAGACTGTAGGCATTATAATGATTAACTACAGTAGATGTGCATTTCCAAGAGAAAATACATAGTGCTTGAAAATAGAGCACTTTTAACAGTGACTTCCAGAGTACACCTATAAAGGAGAACACTGACCATAGTTTAAATGTGACTCAGGAAAAGCCCCTTTAAGTGTGACTTGGGAAAAGTCCCTTTAAGTGTAACTCAAAAAAAGCCCCTTTCAGTATGACTCGGAAAAAGCCCCTTTAAGTGTGACTCGGGAAAAGCCCGTTTAAGTGTGACTCAAAAAACAACCTCTTTTAACATTACTCTATTGTGGTATACTGAACACCTTTGTAAATATATTTGATTAAAAATATGGCTTAGATATTTTAGAAACTAACATTTTCTTTCCCTGTGTCTCAGTTCTCTCTAACATTATGGTAGAGTGGATGTTTTTACTATGTGTGGCTGTAGGGGAGTCCCAGGGAATATAGTATATGACTAATAACACAGATACAGGTGAATAATGATTATGATATACAATATATTAGTCATTAGTCAGAAGAGAAGTTTCTATCTCACAGTTACACAAGAAATCTCTCTCAGCAATAGTAAGACTGGTGCCTGACTACAAATTGTCTAAGAAAAATGGGGAAGATTTATCATGCCGCCTTAGATGCCCATAGCAACTATTCAAAGCTCAACTTTAAAATATGCATGATTGGTTGCTATAGGCAACTAAGCTCATACTTACTCTAAGGCGGTTTGATAAATCTCCCCCAATGTTCTTAGACAAAAACTGATTAAACCAATACATTTTCACTTACTTAACCCTAGAATGCGTATTGGGGGCCTTTTAGGCCCCCATGCTTACTTTTTTGTTATTATCTGCAAAATTACTTAAGTTAGAATTTTGAAACTCCAGGTAATCCTCAAGAATGTCGTTGTTGGTAATATCCAGTTGTTCATATATTTTTTTTCATAGGCATTTTGGTGTAACAATGCTTTTTTGGTGAAAAACACATCTGTACGGATTGGGGGCCTTTTAGGCCCCCATGTATTTTTTTATTATGTTCACAGTAGTGTTTGTACCTCAAGTTACTTTATTTGTACTCAGTAATGCTGGTGGAGGGGCCAGGGTGTGGATAATGCCATATGAGGATGTCATGTGATTTTTGGAGGGAGAGATAAAGTCATGACATCATCTCAGGTCCTTCTGAACACAGTAATAAGCTGTGAAGAGAGTAATGAGGACAGTATACACTGTGAGCTAATTGTTAAGGACCTGAGATAAGATACGATGTTGAGAGCAAGTTTCTGTTATAATTAAAATTTTGTTTACTAATCATATTTTATTTAGCAGTTTTAAAATAAACTTGTAAAAGTTATATAAGTGTGTTTTCCATATGATTTGCATGGGGGCCTAAAAGGCCCCCAATACGTTAATATGAAGATTTCTGATGTCACGCATTCTAGGGTTAAAAAGCTTTTGTAGAGATTTTGAAAAGATTTAAAGCAATTCTGAAGTAAATATGGTATGGTTTCCTCATGTGTCAAATGTAATTGTAATGCAGTGTTCCAGGATATTAGAAACGAACTGATTACACCAATACATTCTCATTTACTTAATAAGCTTTTGTAGAGATTTTCAAAAGATTTGGAGCAATTCTGAGGTAAATATCCGCAGAATTTGCTGCTATACCTGGCAGCACATCTGTATCTGAAGCCACCTGAAAAATTATGTGGAAAGCCCTGGCTGGGCAGAGCTTCACCTGAGGGGAAGCCCTTCCCCCAGTCAGGACCTCACCAGAAGCAGTAATTGCATGTATATATTATCAGTGGCATGTCATCTACCTCATAGGTTTCACTCACATACTCTGATGGATGACTATACATCTGTTTGTATAGCACACAATGGGAAAATTCATGATTGGTTGCTATACTATGCTAATCTCCCCCAATGCCTTTGAGTGCTGCCCCTTTAAGAGCGGCTGCCCCTTTAAGAGTGGCTGCCCCTTTAAGAGCAACTGCCCCTTTAAGAGGGACTGCCCCTTTAAGTTTGATTCTTTGCTCAGCTGAGGGGGCGAAACGGCCATGCTGTCTGTTAACACATGGGGACTCGGCGGCCATTTTGTGACTCTCACAGGTGCAAGTCTTTTCAGCATAAATAGACACAGTTTAACAGAATCCAAAATGGCGGATTAACTCCTCTTCTGCCAGTGCGCGTCCCCGAGGCCCGTGATCATGGCTCCTTACAACGGACATGTGAATGCCCCCTTAGCCTCAGGTCTGGGGGAGCTCCCCTCTATATTATCTCTATATATCTCTAAGCCTTCTCCACTGTGTGTATGCTGTGACATATATGGTGCTGCCTATTTGCATATTGAGCTGTGATTGGCTGATTAGCCTCCACTCTAGCCTCTCCATTGATTCTTATGGAGAATTTTTGGTCTTTAACCTGTGACTCCAAAAATACATAGCACATCTGTTACCATCGAGGGCTTCGAAAAACACTTTGAACGGAGTCTGTACGCCAAGCGGTTAGGGCTGTATTAATTGCAGAAATTCAGGAGAAGAATAAGAATAAAGAATTCGGATTACAATATATGTGCTTTTCAAGCACTATAATAAACCTGTGTCTGTCCAACCTTGCATGTACTTAATTGGACTGATATAATGCTGTTTCCATAATTCAGTAGATGCAAGTCCAGACATAGACCCCCCAGCATTTTTTTTATAAATCATCATAATGCCATGTGGTCCTATAAAAAGTCCAATGTCCAGGAAATCATGCTCCCACACTGAGTATGTTTTCTGCATTGGACACTGGTTTTCAGCTGCATCATGGCCTCTTCAGTGTTGATCAGTATGGCCTATCCTTAGCGTTCCTTTAACCTGTTCCTGCTCTGTGACATATTGTTATGTCACAGAGAGCTGGTGGTAATGTCCTGTGCCATAATAGTACATCATGGTGATGTGTGGGGTCAGGAACTGGGATCATGAGAGATGAGCGAATCATTCAAAAAATTATTCGCCGAACATTCGCCGAACTTTTCCTAAGATTCGTATATTCGACTAATAGATTTGTTGTATTTGTGTACAAAATATACGTTATTATGTGCTATTAGCAAACACTCGCGCACTAATAACGAACGTTCATTTAACCCCTTCCCGACCACCGGCATACATGTACGGCGCTGGGGCGGTGCGGGGACATGACGCCTGCTCGCCCGTGCGGCAGGCGTCATGGCCGGCAAGTCTCTGCTGTTTCTAACAGCAGAGACTTGCCGCTACTTACCGCCATTGGCGGCGTCTTCCTGGGTCTTCTGATGCCTTGATCACAATCAAAAAGTCATAGGCACCCCAGAATGGTATCAATAAAAATTTCAGATCGCCTCTCAAAAAATTAGCCCCCATACAGCTGCGTACACATAAATATCAAAAAAGTTATAGGGGTCCAGATATGACAACCAAAAAAAAATTAAAAAAATCCAACTTTATAACTATTTTATCACGATCAAAACACAAGAAAAACTATACATATTAGGTATTGCCGGATTCGTACTAACCAGTAGAATGAAAGTAACTGGTCAGTTTTAATGAACATCGAACGCCGTAAATAAAAAAACAGGAAAACTGTAGCGGAATTGTGCTTTTTTTGCAATTTCACCTGATTTGGAATTTATTTCCCGCTTCCCACTACATGATATGCAATATTAAATGGTGGCGTTTGAAAGTACAACTTGCCCCACAAAAAACAAGGCCTCATACAGCTATGTGAACAGGAAAATAAAAAAGTTATGGCTGTATCGAGGCAGGGAGCGCAAAACGAAAACGCAAAACCGAAAAAACCTCCGGGGTAGAAAGGGTTAAAAAATGCACGCAACTTCTTAGAAGACGTACGCAAATAGTGTACGAATACTCAGCGTACCATTGTCTGCACGATTACGTAATACGCAGGCACGCACGATGAGAGGCTGCGGCGTGCACTCCTCAGAGGCAGAGCAAATATTCGAAAATGGTATCCAGGCGATCCATCATTTAGCTCTGAAGAGCTGAAATTCCTGATCCAGCTGATGAACAGGAGGTGATCCAGCAGGTGATCCAAGGCCTGCGCCATCGTTTCCACACCGTGCGGACCCCGGGCCAGATCCAGCGGAAATGGTCCTATCTGAAATTCAAATGCCCAGAGCGGCTTAATGAGATCCGCGCAAAGATACGGCAGGGTGAGTAACAAAATATTTGATAAGTAAAAACATGTAAAAAAATTAGTGTACTGTATTATATATATACCAGCAGTCACTGCCAATAATGAAAAAAAGTATAGAAGGACAACGTGGTCGTGCGTAGTGCGCTGCAGTAATTTTGTTTTATGCTAGGCAACGCCTCTAACTCTCGACCCAAACAACTTCAGTGAAGGTATTCTAGTCATTATTGTTAATATTGCTGGCCGTTCTCCTGTTTGTGTCATGCAAATGCCCTTGTTCGAAAGAAAGTACCTTTATATGCCCCTTCATACTTAGCGCTTCCTTCTACACACAGACTCAAAGACGTTACTATGCTGCAGCTACTGTCAGTGGGCGATATCCAAAGTATTCCTACCGCACCGTGTTAACGATATAAAGAAAGTTATTGCGTCGATAACGTTATCTATTGCCATAAATACCTTTTTAGAAGAAAAAAATATGATATGGCCCCCCTCTCACACCCATAATATCTTAATAGTAGTATGTGTTAGTATTAAAAAGAGTCATCATCTAACAATTGTGTACATTTTTATGTTGCAGAGCACTGTCAACAACGGCGTCACCACTGTCGAGGCAGGACGGCCCCTGAAGTACCTGCAGCCTCTAGTAAGTGTAAAACATATTTAATTTATTTTTCATCCAAGCTACGTGGGAGTGCAGCTGCAGTAAAAGCACTAGTGGTTAGGAATGGGATCCTCCAGCCCCAAACTATTCCCATGTAGCTACAACTGTTCATTAGAGTTGAATGTAAGGCTACTTCTACACTAGCGGCAGCCCGGATCCAGCGGGTAAAGGGTCTCTCCGGATCCGTGCTGCCGCAGGTACACTCGTGGGGACGGAACCGCGCTCTGGCCCAAATTAACTGTAATGGGGGTGGGCCGCGAATCCGGCCGAAGCACATTAACCCCTGCTAAGAGGCAGCCAGAACGAAAATACAACATGCAACATGTAGAAGTAGCCTTAGGCCATTATTTCATGATTTTTGACAGCTGCTACACCACAGAGGAGCCGCTCTCACCGTCCTCCACCCCAGCGAGAGAGGACCCCACCTGCCCCTCCAACACTACCAGCCCAGCTACCAGAGGTAGAAGGTAGGTAAAAAAAAAGTATAATAGTTGGACCTTCTGTCTTCAAAATATGAGCTAAATGTATGTTTTATCTTTGGTAGCTCCAACCGACAGGGAGCAGTTTTCCCCTGGACCATGGGAAGACCACGCCATATGGGTGTCCAGTAAGTACTACAAAAGGCTCAGTCAGTACAGAATACATGTCACAGAATAAGTCGCTCCAGTACATTAAAGTTTAGATTTTTTTGTGGGACAACCACTGTAACTCGATTATGCAAACTAAGTACATAACTGTTTCCACCCCTACAGACATCCCCACTGACTTCGAAGTGGAGGCTGGATTACGGCGCCTTGGCTCCAGGCTCCACGCTGCCTCCCGGCTCATTCGTGGCCTGCAGCTGGAGCTACAAGAGCTGAAGGACATGATAGCCCGACGTCGGCAAAGGCCGGCGTAATCTTATTTTTTTGTTCCTTTCTTTTGTTTATTATATTATTTGTTAAAAAGAAGCTTTTATTTATTACTAAAATATTCTTGAAAAACCTGTGTTTTGAGTGTTTTGTTAAACCTTTAACACCTTCCTGATCCTGACATAGTGTGAAGAAGACAGAGTTTTTTTCCCATGGCCATTTTCTCATATTAATGAACACAGCGGTGTCTGCCAGCCAAAGTATTACTACATTACACACACTCCTGTTCACTGATTACAATCGACAGACAGAAAAATAAAAAAGGCTTGGCTTGTTTGGGCAACAATCCTATACATTCTACCTTAACATAGGCAGTGAAAATTATATATGAGCTTTTTATGGCTGCCCCGGCCAGTAGTAGTAGGGGACGGGGTATATCAGCATAGAGTGATTGGTAAAATAAATACAACAGACTTCAGTGGTGTATAACAATGTTCGCCAATATAATTTGTAAGGGAGGCAGAGGCAGTGTAAATTTTTTTTATTTTTTTTAAAATAAATATAACGCATATATATATATATATTTTTTTTTTTTGGAGGGGGCGACTAAAGGCTGAGGCTCAAAAACAAACTTAAAAATACTAAATAGAACTATTAGTAACGTTAACTAACAACAGCTACTCTCCTACTTAGCGTAGAAAACGGAGGCGGAGGTAGACAACAGTGTTTGGTTTTGAAATAGGGTTTTGGAGACTACGGGTTCGCACAGCCCATTACATGACACAGGACATTTGGCTGTAAAATGATGGCCCGGCTGACAGCAACAGTGGGAAGACACTCAGACTATTCTGCCCTGCAAGGCCTGATCTAATCACCACCAAGAGGAGTATGAAATTCGGATGTAATCCAGCCTTTATTCATTTTTATAAAGGTATTTTTTTGAACACTGCCCGGTGACAGATTTGTCCTTTTGGGTGTCACCACCCCCCCCGTGGCACTAAAAACCCTCTCTGACATGACACTTGAGGCTGGGCAGGAAAGAAGCCCTAGTGCATAGTGGGACAGTTCCGGCCACTGTTGTAATCTGCCTGCCCAGAAGTCCAGGGGGTCTGAGAAGAGGCTTTGTGAGCCAGACTGCAGGTACGCCTGAACCTGCTCATTGAGTCGGGTGATCTGGGCCTGCTCACTTGGCTGTAGCTGTTGGGAGCCTGCAGAGAAAAATTCCTGCATCATACTAATTAGGCTTAACTGGCTGCTGCTGGTTGTGGCAGAAGGTGGATTACTTGGCCGGACCTCCTTCTCAGACATGCTGGCAGCAGGCCGGGGCTGGCTAAAAGCTGTGGCCAGGTTAATACATAGCTTCTCCCGCAATGATACTAATTTCTCTTCCTTTTCCTGGGGAGGAAAACAATCCCCCATGTTGATACCGTGGGTCCAGAAGCATCACCAGCCAGTATTCATCAGTCTGCCTTATGTTTAGGATACGCCTGTCAGTGCGTAAGCATGTGAGCATACAGCTCGCTATCCTGCCCAGCGTGCCTGAGAGGCCACTTCTTTCCATCTCAGCCTCTCTCTGAGAAACTGCTGTGTCCCTGAAAGTCTCATCATCCTCATCCTCCAGCTGTGTCTCCTCTTCCTCCTGGTCATCATCACCCTCATTAAAATCCTCCTCCTCTTCCCCCTCCTCTAACTGAAGATCCTCATCCTCCTCCAGCTCCACAAGGGAACTTTGGCGTTGGGGCTCCCATACAGTGACAGCATGGCGGGTAGACAAATGGCCAGGATTTCCTTCCCCCATTGCCCCCTGCTGCATGAGCGTGAGTGTCTTTTCCAGCACAAATATTATTGAAGTTATGTCGTTCACACTGCAGCTGTCCCGGCTGACCAATTTGGTGGCTTCTTCTAAGGGCCTTAGAACAGTGCTGGAATCTCGGACCAGCCTCCACTGCCGGAAATCAAAGCTGCACCTGCTCCCTATGCTGGAAGATTCTGGCTGCTGCTGGACAAAATCGTCCACTGCTGTACGCTGCTCTAGGAGTCGCTGCAACATATGAAAAGTGGAATTCCACCGGGTCGCCACGTCACCTATTAAGTGGTGTGGCGGAAGACCGTTTTGACGCTGCAGTTCCAGCAGAGCGTGGTGAGATACATATGAATGGCTGAAATGAGTGCAAAGCTTCCGCGACTTTGCCAGCACTGTGCGCAGGCCAGTGAATGTTTTTAGAAATCTTTGCACCACTAGATTTAGGACATGTGCCATACAGGGAGCATGCGAGAATTGACCGAGGTTCAGCACTGCCACTATATTTGTCCTATTGTCACTCACTACCTTGCCCACTTCCAGCTGACTTGGAGTCAGCCAGCGCGCTATTTGCTGCTTCATGTAATACAGCAAGCGCTGGCCTGTGTGGCTGCTACTGCCAAGACAAACTAAGTCTAACACTGCATGGCAGCGTTTCACCTGGCACATGTGATATGAAGGAGCGGGGGTAACTCGCTACCCTGACGCTCCAGCAGGTGGACTGCCCGTGGAGGTGGAAGTGGATAGTTGTTGGGTGGTCTGCTGCAATCCTGGCTGGAAAGCACGTGGAGGTGCCAACAGCAGTTGACCGGGTTGCTGGGGGGTTCCTGCCTCGCTGTCACTAAATACATTCAGCCAGTGGGCAGTAAAGGACAAGTATTGCCCCTGGCCATAAGCACTGCTCCAGGTGTCCAGAGAGACAGCTGCAGGGAGCGTTCAATATTGTCAGCCACGTGGGAGTAAAGGGCGGGGATAGCTTTGTTGGAGAAGTAATGCCGGCTAGGGACCTGCCAGCGTGGCTGAGAGCAAGCCATTAGCTCCCTAAAAGCTGGGCAGTCAACCAGCTGGTACGGCAGAGACTGCACAGCCAGCAACTTTGTCAGGTGACAGTCGGATTACTTGTGGCGTAAAACTGCTTCCTGGCCACGCACTCGGCAATGGACGGCTGCCGAATGAGAGGAGGTGGAGAAATGCACGCACTGGCCGACGATGAGGTGGATGTACTAGTTACACACCGGGATGCGGGCTAAGCTATGGCCCTGGATGCGTCCTGCCTGACAGAAGGGACCCCGGGAGAAGTAACCAGCTCTTTAGTATTAATGGGCTGCTCTAAATTGCCGGCATGACGCCGCTTCAAATGGTTCCACAGAGCAGTGGTCCCAACATTTGTGGCTTTCCCACGGCTCAATTTCTGTTTACACAAATTACATGTGGCCATACTGCTATCCCCCGGCAGAGTGGTAAAATACTTCAACACACCCGACGTGCGCCCTCCACAGCTGGCCAAGCTTGTAGCCCTTGCACACTTATACCCTGGTTCTGGCCCCACTATATTTGGGGTCTCGCTAGTTCCCAGGGAAGCACTAGCCCTGGGCCTAACTCGCCTCTGCCCTCTGTTGCTGTCACTACTAGTACCACCCTCCTCCTCTGAGCTCAAATCCTCCTCACCAGCCCGATCCGCTTCCCAGATCCTCCGGTCTAACACATCAGATTCATCATCAGACTCCTCCAAAACTCATTTTTGTGAATGCAAATTAGGCGTTTCCTTACCAACTGACAATTCCGGGCAGTCCAAACTCTGACTGCCCTCTAAGAAATCCTCAGGATGGCTGTCCTCTCTAACTGCCGTATTATAAGGTTGGCTTCGGTGGCTTTTTTTTTTTTTAGAAACTGCAGAAGTGACACCACTAGGAGGGAACACTGAAGACCGAGAGGTGGCAGAAAATGAAGGGGTTTGCTTGAGTGGAATGGTGGAGCAGGACGAGTCTGACCCCTGGCTACATATGGATACTGTATCAGCAGATGACAGCAGATCATCCGGCTGAGACTGAGATGAGCATGCTATCCACTCCACGACCTCATCTACCTTCCCCTCCACTACAATTTTGCGCCTCGGTGGGTTAGCCTGGTGGAACAATGGCCAAGTATTGCAAATACTACTAGTAGATGCTCCAGCTACAGGTCTTTTGGCACTGCTGCCCTGTGCCACCTTCTCCTTTTTTTAAAGCTCAAAGTCTGGCTGGAACTAGACCCCTTTTGCTTATCCATTCCAGACATTTTTCAATTCAGTCTGTGGCCCTGCAGCTGGTCTTTGTCCCTGTATCTCACTGTCTCTCCCTGTCTCTCCCTATCTCTCCCTGTCTCTCTCTCCCTGCTTGATTAAATACTAGCACTGAACTGGCCCTGCACTTGCCCTGCAGTATCCCTGATATCTGTAATATGGATTCCCAGAGCAATTATACCCCAATTTTCACAAAACAGGTCTCAGAGTCTGAGAACTTCACACACAGTGCTTCTGCTCGTCTCAGCAGTCGCAGCAGAAGTGATGCGTCACTGGCTTACCGAGCCTGAGCCAATCAGAGCAAGCCCTGCCCATTAGGTCAGGTGACCGCTTTCTTCCTGGGCTTTTGCGCACGATAAACGAACTAACAGTAAAAGTTCGCTAATGATTGAAATCGTACGCAACAGCGTATACAGTAACTTATACGTAGCAGTAGCATATAATTTATAGGACAAACTACGTAGCGAATGTGTACAAAGCCGAAGCGAATCACCTAATATTCGGATTCGCTTCGCAGCTAAAAAAATCCCAAGATTCGATTCGCTCATCTCATGACTATGAAAATTGTAGATTCACACTGAAGGCATCAAAACTATGAATTAACACATGTGGAATTATATACTTAACAAAAAAGTTTGAAACAACTGAAAATATGTGTTATATTCTAGGTTCTTCAAAGTAGCAACCTTTTACTTTGATTACTGCTTTGCACACTCTTGGCATTCTTTTGATGAGCTTCAAGAGGTAGTCACCTGAATGGTATTCCAACAGTCTTGAAGGAGTTCCCAGAGATGCTTAGCACTTGGCCCTTTTGCCTTCACTCTGTGGTCCAGCTCACCCCAAACCATCTCGATTGGGTTCAGGTCTGGTGACTTTGGAGGTCAAATAGCCCTTACACAGCCTGGAGGTGTATTTGGGGTCATTGTCCTGTTGATAAATAAATGATGGTCCAACTAAGCGCAAACCGGATGGAATAGCATGCCGCTGCAAGATGCTGTGGTAGCCATGCTGGTTCAGTAGGCCTTCAATTTTGAATAAATCCCCAACAGTATCACCAGCAAAGCACCCTCACACCATCACGCCTCCTCCTCCATGCTTCACGGCGGGAACCACACATGTAGAGTCCATCCGTTCACCTTTTCTGCGTCGCACAAAGCCATGGTGGTTGGAACCAAAGATCTCATATTTGGACTCATCGGACCAAAGCACAGATTTCCATTGGTCTAATGTCCATTCCTTGTGTTCTTTAGCCCAAACAAGTCTCTTCTGCTTGTTGCCTCTTTTTAGCAGTGGTTTCCTAGCAGCTATTTTACCATGAAGGCCTGCTGCACACAGTCTCCTCTTAACAGTTTTTGTAGAGATGTGTCTTCTGCTAAAACTCTGTGTGGCATTGACCTGGTCTGTAATCTTAATCGTTAACCTGTGATTTCTGAGGCTGGTGACTTGGATGAACTTATCCTCTGCAGCAGAGGTGACTAGGGATGAGCGAACTTTTGAAAAGTTCGGTTCGGTGCGGAGAATTTTCGTGAAGTTCGGATTCGTACGAACCGAACCTAAAATGAACCTTGCTATAACGGCTGAATAATTGCTGCAACAATAATGGGAGTCTGGTAGGGTATAGTTTCGTTTACTTGCAGTTGCTATTACAATGAAAAAAGTGGAAAAAATCAAAGTGACTTCAACAACGGCGACGCAAAATATACGCATATTTGAGAATTTACACTAATGCGTACGCTAATGCGAACATTCCCACACAAATAACGAACATACAGTGTAGCGTTGTCAAAGGTACGCTACTTAACTGAATAAGTACGCATTAGTGTACGCACACACTGCGTCTGCGAACATTCCTACTCAAGTAACGAACATACAGTGTAGCGTTGTCAAAGGTACGCTACTTAACTGAATATGTACGCATTAGCGTACGCATACACTGCGTCTGCGAACATTCCTACTCAAGTAACGAAAATACAGTGTAGCGTTGTTAAAAGTACGCTACTTAACGGAATACGTACGCATTAGCGTACAAATCTTTAGCGTACTATTCGTACGTAAGTACGCACGCACGACGTAGAGGCATAGCGATGGCAAGACGAGCAGCTGCGTTTAGCTCTGATGAGCTGAAATACATGGTCCGTGTTATGGACAGGGAGAACACCATTGCCATTAACATGTCCACAAAAAGGAGGTCATAGAGGTGGTGATCCGAGGCCTGCTACATTGGTGTAGGACAGTGCGGTCCCCGGGCCAGATACAACGCCGATGGTCGGATCTCAAAATAAAGACCCCAGAGTGGCTAAAGGAGATACGGGAGGAGATAAGAAGGGGTAAGTAACAAAATATTTGAAAAGTAAAATCATGTTAATAAATTAGTGTACTGTATTGTATATATACGAGTCAGGGTTGCCAACCGTCCACAAATTTCTGGACAGGCCGTAAAAATAGGCAACTTTTTTCCTCTGTCCGTGAAAAAAATAGATGTGTCCGTGATTTTTTAGAGGCTGGTGATACTAGATTATTTTGGTGGTAATTATCATCATTTTACAGCTCGCAGTAAATGGTGGTAATGAGTTCTGATCAGTATATTGAGCTATAGACCTTTATTACTTTATTAATTTTTTCCTTAAAAAATGTTGTCCGTCCGTGATTTTGGGATAAGTTGTCCAAAGTTGTCCAGAAAAAAAAAATTGTGGTTGGCAACCCTGATACCAGTGCCAATAATGAAAAGCATATAGAAGGACAACGTGGGCGTGCGTGGTGCGCTGCAGAAATTTTATTTCATACTAGGACACGCCTCTAACTCCACTCAAACAAGTGAAGGTATTCTCAGATACGTACCCCTTCCCAGTAATTTCCCTTAGGCTACTTTCACATATGTGGTGGTGATCCGGCAGGCTGATCCGCGGTATTTGTCCTGCAAATTCCCGACGCTCTTGCTGGATAGCGGCCAGTTCTGCGCCGTCACCCATTATTGTTGATGGGGCTGGCCATTCTCCCTTTTGTGTCAGGCAAATGCTGGATCCGGAGAGATCCGTTGGGCTGTTCCCGGTCGTAGCAGCCTACTGTATCTCTCGCGCTAGTATGAAAGTACCCTTAGATATATGCCCCTTCATAGTTAGTGCTTCCTCCTCCTACACACAGACTCAAAGACGTGCTCATGCTGCATCTAATGTGTCTGGAGTGGGCGATATCAAAAATATTCCCATGATAAAGATATTAAGAAATGTATTGCAATAAATAATACCCATTTAGAAGAAAAAAAATACTTGGGGCCACAAGGAGAAGACATTATACTGTATGTGGGCAGCCACAAGGAGACATTACACTGGACGTCGGAGAAGGTGAAGGGACTGCTCCCTGCTTACCGTCACCCGTCTCTGTTTCTTATAGATGCAAAGACAGCTGACCACGGGACATAGCCACCCATTCCCGGACTCAGCCGCTAAAATCCTGACAGTCCAGCCTAATCCGGAATGGTTGGGACGGGAGCTATGGTATACTAGTACATTGTATGTGCAGTATTTATATTTGTTATGTTTGTACCTGCAGAATGGGACACACAGACATCTTTTATTCATTCATTCAACCCTCCGAAGAAATGCCCCCTCCATCAAATATGCATCCCAGATATTCTATGATCCCTTAACTTGAAATGCCCACTCCACATCATATCGCCCTCCTCTCACCCATTATATCTTCATAGTAGTATACAGTGTTATTATTAAAAACAGTCATCATAACTTGTGTACGGATTTATGTTGCAGAGCGACGTCAGCGACGTCAACGACGTCAAGGCCAGTTGGCCCCGGCAGGACCTGCAGCTTCATGTAAGTGTAAACATATTTAATTAATTTTTAATCCAGGCTATGTGGGAGTGCAGCTGCAGTGATATAAGAGCACTAGTGGTTAGGAATGGGATCCAGCCCCAAACTATTCAGATGTATCAACATCAGCAATTACAACTGTTCATTTGAGTTGAATGAAATGCCATTATTTAATGTTTTTTTACAGCTGCTGCCACCCACAGGGGCCCTCTACCCCGCCTCAACCCCAGCCACAGAGGAGCCCACCTGCCCCTCCAAACAGCCCCCAAGGTAGAAGGTAGGTAGACTGCCGAGACTGGACCTCTCTAAACCCCCCACCAAACCACCCTCGCAGCCGGTCAATAAAACACACAACACCTTAAGTTGGGTAAGGGTCGGTCACAGCTTTATTTTCTTATCTTATTCCAAAACTTCAACTTGTTGACCATAAACACCATAACCCGGAGTATTGAAGCGCTATGCCCCACAGCGTTCTGTGGGCAAGTCTGCCTTCTTCTCCATCTGAAATCGTCAACCGACCTCTGCTGTGACTTGAAATGTAAAACACTGAAACAAACCAGAAATGAATCAAAAAAAGTAAAGAAAACTATGAAATAATGGGGAAGGGACGGTGGGAAGCTTTCAGTGAAGATGCTGGAGAAAGAGGCCATCCCCCTATCAGGGCCATCCTTTTAACCCCTTAGCCGCTACCACCACCTCAGCCAACCAGGATGCAGGGGTATTGGTTAAAAGAAACACCCTCTCGCTGGTAATTAGAAACAGTGTCCACAAGAGAAACACCCCCGCTGGCAGAACCATTTTTTCCCCTTGCTGCAGGCTGAGTTTATTAACCCTTTAATGCACCACCGCTCGTCAGTCATAGACGCCTTCACTTAGGCACCTCGGCGTCCGCTAAAATCAAAAGTGTAATTGGTCGAACTTCTGTCTTCAAAATAGAATCTAACTTTATGCTTTATCTTTTGTAGCTCCAACCGTCAGGGAGGCTGAGTTTTCCCCAGGACCCTGGGAGGACCACGCCGTATGGGTGTCTAGCAAGTACAAAGCCATAATTCACATAAGTGAGATATTCTCAAGCACTAGGATCATGTCACCCAACATGTTATGATAACTAGTCTGTGTACACATTATGTTCTCCAAGTGGTTAGTGAAGCCGACATATCACAATAATTTTAAAATCAAGGTAGTGAAAGAAGTAGAAACTTGAGTTACACCCAAAATATGTAAGAAAAAGGTGGCATACATCACATAATATTATAGTACATTGGCAATCTCTTTTTAACAAAGCGAGAAACAGCCCTGACCTCACATAGATCCAGAGATCTGCCCCAATTACTCTGCTACATCAAGCTGGTTACTCAAGGGTAGTGTGACTAGTGTCTATTCTGCGGCATGACAAGACTCCTGTCCATCTCTCCCTATAACAGCTCAGGACAGGAGGAAGTTGAAGATTTAAACTGAGCAAATGCGGCCTTCTCAGTGAGCAGGTCTAAAAAATAAGAAAGAAAAATGGCTCAATAAAGATACATTTGACTGAATAACAGAGTCAGTTCTAGTAGATATACAAAATAGTTTATGACATGTGCAGTGACCGGGGTGCCGTGGTTGCTAAGGGGGCGACCCTTTCCCCCTCCAGGGCCCTCTAAGGTGATTTCCTTTATGTCCCAGTGGTAGGAGTGCCAAGGGGTATTTAGGCCTCGCAAGTCTTTGGTGGGATTGTCACGGTGTTCCTAACTTGTAAGACAAACAGGCCCCAGGCGGTGGCTCCGGCTGCAATAAATTTACTAGTAGTAGTAATTGAGGGTCGTCAGGTGGGAATGATGCGCAGACTTGTATGACTGGTCCAACGTAGTTTTATTAAATGAAATTTGAATGTAGATGACTCAGTTCATCCTTCAGCTTGGTGTCCAGCAAGTGCAGCTATTGCTTGTACTTGGCAGATGCTTGGAAATTCAGGTTTCAGGCTTCCTGTTCTAAGCTGAGGTTACCTCCTAAGTCTGGCTTCCCATGAGAGTATTGTAGTGCCTTATTGCAGGCTATATTACTCTGTCTTTAGGGTACAGCAGATCTGAAGGTGCTCCACTGTCCTGCACATGCCCTCCCTGATCAGGGTACAGGGGACAACTCCCTGACTAAAACTGTCATTTCCTCCTCACTGCAGGAAGCTGGAAGAACTTAACTTCTCTCCAGCAGAGCAGCAGAGGGGGTCAGAATGGACTAAGAACCGTACCATTCTGGTAAAACTACATCTGAATCTACCATAGTATTTACTATGCTGGTCCACCAGATACATATAATGGGAAACATTGCATAACATGATATAATACATATTAATGCTGGTG
>ONZH01016811.1:0-13081 GCA_900303285.1 Rhinella marina | reverse complement strand
CCCTTCAACCCCGGGCCTGTTTTCACCTTTCTGCCCAGGCCATTTTTTGCAAATCTGACATGTGTCACTTTATGTGGTAATAACTTTGGAACGCTTTTACTTATCCATGCCATTCTGAGATTGTTTTCTCGTCAATTATTGTGCTTCACGACAGTAGTAAATTTTTGGCAAAATATTTCATTTTTATTTTTTTTAAATACCAAATTTACCAAAAATTTGGAAAAATTTCCAAATTTCAATTTCTCTACTTTCAAAATACATAGTAATACCTCAAAAAATAGTTATTATTTTACATTCCCCATATGTCTACTTTATGATGGCATCATTTTATAAATGTCATTTTACTTTTTTAGGACGTTAGAGGGCTTAGAAGTTTAGAAGCCATTTTTCAAATTTTCACCAAATTTTCCAAAACTATTTTTTTAAGCACCAATTCAGATATAAAGTGATTTTGAGGGGCTTACATAATGAAACCCCCCATAAATGACCCCATTTTAGAAACTACACCCCTCAAATTATAAAAAAAAACTGCTGTTACAAACTTTGTTAACCCTTGAGGTGTTCCACAAGAATTAAAGGAAAATGGAATTTTTTGGTAGATTATTCATGTTAATAATTTTTTTCTTGCAACACAGTAAGGGTTAACAGCAAACTAAACCTCAATATACATTGCTCTGATTCTGCAGTTTACAGAAATACCCCATATGTGGTGGTAAACGTCTCTATGGGTTTGTGGCAGTGGTCAGAAGGAAAGGAGCGCCATATGGATTTTGGAGGCAGATTTTGCTAGAATAGTTTTTAGGCACCATTTTGTAATTGAGAGACCCTGACTTACCCCCAGAGTGGAAACCCTCAAAAAGTGACCCCATTTTGGAAACTAATACCTTCAACAAATATATTAAGGGGGGTACTGGCCACTTTGACCCCCTAAGTGTTTTACGGAATTTGGAAACACTTGGCTGTGAAAATGAAAAATTTCATTTCTTCCAATAAAATGTTGCTTTAGCCCCAAAAAGGGGTAACAGGAGAAAAGCACCCCATAATTTGTTACCCATTTTCTCCTGAATACGGCAACACCCCATATGTTGTGGTATACTGATGTGGGGGCACATGGTAGGACTCAAAACAGAAGGAGCGCCATATGGATTTTACAACACAGATTTTGATGGAATGGTTTGCGGGAGCCACTGATTTTTATTTTTTTGAGTTATTGTCTTATGTGGGGTCTCATTTTTTGCGGGATGAGCTGATGCTTTCATTGGTACCATTTTGGGTACATAAGACTTTTTGATCGCTTGGTATTACACTTTTTGTCAGTCAAGGTGAAAAAAAAAATAGCTGTTTTGGCACGGTTTTTAATTTTTTTTTTTTACAGCATTCACCAGAGAGGGCAAATCATGTGATATTTTTATACAGCAGGTTGTTACGGACGTGGCGATACCAAATATGTCTAACTTTTTATTTTTGGAAAGTTTTACCCATTAGATGCATTTTTGAACAGAATAAAATCTTTATTTTGTGTTGCCATATTCAGAGAGCCATATTTTTTTTATTTTTCAGGCGATTGTCTCAGGTAGGGTATCATTTTTGCAGGACAAAATGACGGTTTGATTGGTACCATTTTGGGTCAAATACGCCTTTTTGATTGCTTGCTATTACACTTTTTGTGAGGCAAGAGGGAAAAAAATGGTTGTTTTGGCATAGTTTTTTTTTTTTTTTTTGCAGCATTCACCTGGGGGGCCATCTCATGTAATATTTTTATAGAGCAGGTTGTTACGGACGTGGCGATACCAAATATGTCTAACTTTTTTATTTTTGTAAAGTTTTACACATTAGATGCATTTTTGAACAGAATAAAATCTTTATTTTGTGTTGCCATTTTAAGAGAGCCATATTTTTTTTATTTTTCAGGCTATTGTCTCAGGTAGGGTATCATTTTTGCAGGACAAGATGACAGTTTGATTGGTACCATTTTGGGTCAAATACGCCTTTTTGATCGCTTGCTATTAGGCCTCTTTCACACGAGCGAGTTTTCCGCGCGGGTGCAATGCGTGATGTGAACGCATTGCACCCGCACTGAATCCTGACCCATTCATTTCAATAGGTCTTTTCAGATGAGCGTTTTTTTTCACGCATCACTTCTGCGTTGCGTGAAAATCGCAGCATGTTCTATATTCTGCGTTTTTCACGCAGCCCTGGCCCCATAGAAGTGAATGGGGCTGCGTTAAAAACGCATTGCATCCGCAAGCAAGTGCGGATGCAATGCGTTTTTCACTGATGGTTGCTTAGAGATGTTGTTTGTAAACATTCAGTTTTTTTCACGCGCGTGAAAAACGCATCAAAACGCATTGCACCCGCGCGGAAAAAACGGAACAACTAAACGCAATCGCAGACAAAACTGACTGAACTTGCTTGCAGAATGGTGCGAGTTTTCCTGAACGCATCCTGAACGCATCCGGACCGAATCCGCGACGCTCGTGTGAAAGAGGCCTTACACTTTTTGTGAGGCAAGAGGGAAAAAAATGGTTGTTTTGGCATAGTTTTTTTTTTTTTTTTTTTTTACAACATTCACCTGGGGGGCTATCTCATGTAATATATTTATAGAGCATGTTGTTACGGACGTGGAGATATCAAATATGTCTAACTTTTTTATTTTTGGAAAGTTTTACACATTAGAAGCATTTTTGAACAGAATAAAATCTTTATTTTGTGTTGCCATTTTCAGAGAGCCATATTTTTTTCAGTTTTCGGGCGATTGTCTCAGGTAGGGTATCATTTTTGCAGCACAAGATGACGGTTTGATTGGTACCATTTTGGGTCAAATACGCCTTTTTGATTGCCTGCTATTACACTTTTTGTGAGGCAAGAGGGAAAAAAATGGCTATTTTGGCATAGTTTTTTTAACAATTTTTTTACAGTCTGGGGGGCCATCTCATGTAATATTTTTATAGAGCAGGTTGATACGGACGTGGCGATACCCAATATGTCTAACTTTTTTATTTTTGGAAAGTTTTACACATTAGATTTATTTTTGAACAAAATAAAATCTTTTTTTGTGTTGCCATTTTCTAAGAGCCATATTTTTTATTTTTTGGGCGATTGTCTTAGGTAGGGTATCATTTTTTGCCGGACGAGATGACGATTTTATTAATACCATTTTGGGGTAAATACGCCTTTTTGAACGCGTAGTATTACACTTTTTGTGGGGGAAGGTGACCAAAAAATGGCTGTTTTGGCACTGTTTTTATTTTTTACTGTGTTCACCTGGCGGGATGGATTATGTGATATTTTTATAGAGCCGGTCGATACGGACTCGGCGATACCTAATATGCCTACTTTTTCTTTTTTTTTTTTCTTTTTTTAACAATTATTTTACTTTATTGGGGGAAACATGGCGTTTTTCTTTTTTTTACTTGAAACTTTTATTATTATTTTTTTTTTAACTTTATTTTTTAACTTTTTTTCAACTTTTGGGGGTCTGATCCCCTGCACAATGCATTACAATACTGTTGTATTGTAATGCATTGGCTGTAAGTGTATTACTCACAGTAATACACTTACAGCCTTCTTCCTGTGCGATCCAGGGGGCTGGATAGCACAGGCTCGCAGGGATGGCAGCCACGATGCCTAAGGAAGGCATTGGGCTGCCATCCAAGCCATCGGGTACCCGTCACAGCAGCGCGGGGACCCGATGGCCCCCCGCTCACCATCCTGAATATGCGCACACCTCATGTGCCACGGTCAGCGCTGACCGCGGCACATGAAGGGTTAATGCGCCGGCATCGGTGTTTTCACCGATGCTGGCGCATTCCCCAGGGGTCCGGCACCTGGGCACTGCCGGACCCCCGCCGCTGATCGGGCGGGCGCAGCTCCTGCACCCGCCCGATCAGCGCGCCGTACATGTACGGCGCTGGGCGGTAAGCCACGTCCCGCTGCGCCGTACATGTACGGCGCTGGGCGGGAAGGGGTTAAAAAGGGTGGGGCTTATGTCCGTAAAAATTTTAGGCTGTCCGTAATTTTTTGTTAAGTTGTCCAGAAAAATTTAAAAGGTTGGTTTTTACGGACTGTCCAGAAATTTCAGGTTGGTTGGCAACCCTGCTTTCCAGTATTTCTCCCAAATTGAAAGTATCATATGTGACTGTTTCCACTCTCTTTTTTTATCCTTACTACTTCTTTTCAAAGCATCGAGGAGAATGGTGACAGAGATGCTAAAATCTATCACATGTAATGTGGATACGTGTTTTGCCTTGATGTGTATCTAATCAGAATGAGGTATCCCTCCACGAAGCACACCGCTTAGCTTCGCTAATATACGACGTATTCTTTAAGTGCACAAATTGTAATATTTTCCGCCTGCGAGTCCCCAGTGAAGGTCAGGCACGCACTTTAAATTTGTTCTTTCTGGCGAACTACTAATGAGCGTCTGTGTTGATAAAGATGGGATGTCTTCATGTACAGCAAGGTCACAAATATATCTTTGCTTTATGAGATTTGTAAAACTCCACTAAGCCAAGCCCGGTACAGCTCCTTATTTATGAGCCCCTTTTAACCCAAGGAATATCTCATTTGTATATATATCTCCACAGTTACAGTATATTTAAGAGCCCTATAAAGTATAGGCAGGGTGAGTCGAGCCTAGGACATAACGGAAAATAGCTGCCGGAATACGCGCTGTAAATATTCGTTGAATACAATGAAGCATTTTCAAGAAGTCAGGATATTGCCAGCGTTTAAGAGAAACGACTTTTGCTTTAAATTTAGCGTAATATAATAAGCCGAAGCGGCCGTCCTCGCAAGTCCAATGCTTACAGATAGGTTTTATATGTTGGAGAGAGAATCTTCTCAGCACATCACTAAATTATAAATGAAGTGTACATTGTTTAACTCCAGTGCCTGGGATAGCGCCGTGTACCGCACACACACAAGATACTTATTTTTGGTTTCAGTCCTTCAGAAATTGCTTTCTGTTGGTCCGTGGAGAGACGCAATATGTTGCACTGAAGCTAGGTTTATCCATCTGTAAAAATGCATTACGAAAATATTGACAAAGTACCGCTATCAACCAAACTCAGAATGTTTTAACTGAAAAGTAAAATAGTTTTTCTTTTTCTTCATGGTCATAGTTTGAGATTGCTAAACTGTAAATAATATGGATTCTCCGTTTACATATATTTGTTAGAATTTTCATATCCAAATGGATACAAATTTAGGGCTCATGCACACGGCCGTTCACTGGGGACAGCAATTTGCGCAGCTAGTTGCAAGTTGCACAGGCAACATACGTGTGGATTCCGTAGGCGGATCCAGACCCTTTCAACTTGAATTTGTCCATGATCTGTCCCCTTCCGCAAAAAAATAGAACATATTCTATCTTTTTGCAGTGCGGAGGCATGGACAGAAACCCCACAGAAGAACTCCGTAGTGCTTCTGTGGGTTCCATGCCTCTGTTCCGCAAGTGAATGGGTCCGCATCCATGATGTGGTGAGAACATGACTGGTGCCTGCATAATGTGGACCCGCTGTTTGCAGGCCGCAATATGGGAATAGCCATGCACATGAGCCATTAAAGGGGTTGTCCAAGGTAGATATTGACTACCTCTCCTTAGTAATAGGTCATGAGTAGTGTTGAGCAAAGTATCAAAGTATCTAAAGTGGACTTCAATCCAAGTTTCAGGAAAAAATTTGACTCACTGCGAAGCCAAATTTTCTTGTGCTTCATGGTAACTATAGATGAGCGAATAATTGGAAAATTCAATTTAGCTGCTCACAAATTTAAAAAAAAATTGCTTTGTGACAAATTACTTTGTCATGAAGTGCATTTCTTTGTAAGCAGCGGGTTCAATGACAGGGAGCGGCGATTGCACTGCTCCTCGTCATCGTACCCCTCAGATGCCGCGTTC
Organism: Rhinella marina; assembly: GCA_900303285.1. NCBI lineage: Eukaryota > Metazoa > Chordata > Amphibia > Anura > Bufonidae > Rhinella > Rhinella marina. Next base: position 7,182 of record ONZH01016811.1, on the reverse strand, counting down.
ATAGCTGATCACAGCATCTGATATAAATAACAGTGTGTCAAATTTAAAAAACTAAACAAAAATCCTACTTACCTGATCCATTTGCTTGCGATGGGCTGGCCATCGCCATCTTGCTTGAAGATCTGATGTAAAATATCGCGTGGCCCATGGTGACGTCATATGTCACTGCTCACAGGATTTGTGCAAGATCTTAAAGCAAGATGGTGGCGGCCGGCCTTTTGCAAGCAAATGGATCGAGTAAGTAGAATTTTTTAAAAGGCTAAAAGGCTAAATCAATTTGCTGCCACGAAGAGGAAATTTGAAACTTCAATTCGCTCAACACTAATGGCAATAAATACATTTTCCCTGAAATGGTGGTAATAAAAACTAAATTCATTCTCACCTCATCCATTTGTGCGCGAAGAGTCGGCCACAGCCATCTCGATTGAAGATACCGTGCAAAATCTTGAGCGCGGTGTTGTATGACGTCACCATGCCGGCCGGCCGTGTGAGATTTTGTGTAGTGTCTTCAATCAAGATGGCTGCGACAGCCTCTATGAGATCAAATGGATAAGGTGAGTAGTTCTTATTTTTTACCGGATTAACCCCTAAAAGCTCTCAATGTTAATTTCAGACGCCATGATTCAGGATGAATGTAGCATCTGAGGGGTTCAACTAAGGGAATTGGCACCATCACCGTTCCCCGTCATTGCACCCTCTTTATTCAAAGATATGTGCTTTGTGATATGTAATTCGTTATGAAGAGAATTTCTTTGTGAAATTCTGTGAAGCAGCAGAATCAAATTTTCAATAAATTTGCTCATCTCCAGTCATGAATATCAGATGGATGGGTGTCCTGCTTCAGGCAGCCACGGCGCTGGAAACTATACAATGAAGGGAGCGGAAGCAGAAGGCTTGGTGTTTTTGTAGTTTCTGGTGTGCTGCAGCTGCAGTAGTCTAGCATGGCTTCAACACAGTGGTCAGGGGGGTGAAAAATGGTGGACACTAGAGAAGAGTGAATCTTCAAAAATCCGCTTCGTGAATAATCGTCAAATTAATAACAAGATTCCTTCTTAATACCAATTTATTCGGTTGAAGTTGCGTTAAAAAGTAATCGTTGTTCTGCGAACATTCCTGCACAAATTACTAACATACAGTCTAAGCGTTGTTAAAAGTACGCTACTGAACTGAATACGTAAGCATTAGCGTACAAAGTGTGTACGAATCCTTATCGTACTATTGTTTCGCAATTGCGTCATATGCACGCACAACACTAGGCTGCGGCGTACAGTCCTCAGAGGAAGTCCATATGAGCTAGAAAAGTATCCGGCTAAGTGCATAATTTACCAAAAACATCATACAATAAGTGCATAATAGGACACATTGCAGACCCTGAAAAAGAATACACACAATGGGCTAAAGTGCTTGAACGTCGCTGAATCTTTAAAAACATTATTGCTAAAATACTGCAAAGACATAATTATACAAACATTTTAGTGCAATCAATTTCACATTTGAAAGCATAATAGGCTCAGATATACGTTTGAGTCTCATTTCTTGGCTGCTTGGCATAAAACACTGGAACACATAGTCCAAGATTCAATTGTAATCCACGTGAGGTAATTTTGTAATCCAAACAGGTGACGTGTAATCCACATGGATAATATAAAATAGTAGCAAATAGAGAACCTTTTTTGCAAAGGGGGCTCCCAAATAACCCTGAGAAGGGGGGAAAAGGAAAATAGGTGAGCACTGCTGCCACTTGAGCCTTCACCTTTCCGGATCCTCCTGCTGGGACAGGAGAGGTAAGGATTTCTGGCTGCAGCGGTTCAGGCAAGGCTGCACTCAAGGAAGAACCGCTAGCTCCCCGGGCTGCTGCTGATGACATTTTCCACTGTAGCTGGTACTGGATCACCATGGGCTGGAAAGTGAAAGGTAGTCAGCTGACTAAGGTGAAAGGACTGTGGTGGTGGTGGCAATCCAGAGATCAGAGGCTCCGGCTGTGGCTGTGGTTTCTCTCTGAAACGGAGGGTGCCATCTACTGTCTCTTGTAGGCAGTGCACACGTCCTGCGGCTGCTGGTTCCTCCAGCCAAACTTCTGATGGTGATGCAGGGACCAGGGGCTTAGACAATAACGTTACCCCTGAAGCAAAGGGGCCCACCTGATCCCCCACGTATAGGCTGTGATGGGCTTGGGGCAGGTAAGGCCATTTAAAAGACCTGCAGTCCACAAAGTACTCCTCCCCATCCTCATCATCTGCAAGGAAGCCACTGCCTCTCTCCACCGAAAACCATATGACGGTTTCTTTGTGCCTTTCCAGCATAGGGTCTCCCAGCCTCGGATTGTCAAGCACTTGGATGACCCAGTTTCTCCACCGCTTTCTTATAGTCCCATAGGGTCTGGGCGTGGGCTGTCACTGATGCAGGCATGGAACGTTTTCTCTTGCTGGGCGGCGGAGTGGACGCTCCAGCAGCCCCTGCTGCACCAGCCGGCACGGTTGACACCTCCAGTGCCCGTGCGATTCTTGGGATCACTTGTGCCACTCTGATATCCTCGGGCCTCTCCGGTGGTTTGGGCTCGGTACCTAACACCATCTCTCCCCACTTTAGACGTAGTAGTTTCACCATGCTGTCTTGTTCACCGCTGGCTTGAACTGGAGAGGAGGGCGGAGTAATGAAAGAGGAGTCTTCACTCCTGGTACTTGCAAATAGATGGTTCCCGGTGGGCCGGGCTGTTTTTTCCCGCTTCTAAGGGGGATGTATCTTCACATTCCTGCTCTTGAGGGGGCGTATCGTCATCTTCCCGCTTCTGGGGCCGGGAGGCTAGAAGAATGCATATGTAGCATTAGCGTACAAAATTTTAATAACATTTAATATTTGTACTAAGCGAATCTGAAAAATCTGGAATCGCTTCAGAGTAGGAAATCAGGAGGATTCATAATGAATGTATGAAGCGACGAATAGATTCGCTCATCTCTAGTGGACACCCACTGATCAGATATTGATGGACTTTCCTGAGGATAAGTTATCAATACTAAAATATCTGACAGCACACACATGGGCAATATGCACACTGACAGTTCACACATGGGACACAGGCACACTATGATAGCTCAAGCATGGGCAACATGCATACTCTTACAGCTCATACATGGGACATGTATACTCTCTGACAGCTTACACATTGAACACATGCAAACTCTGACAGCTCACACATAGGCAACAATAACACTGACAGCTCTCAAGAGGGGCACATGCATACTTTGACAGCTCACAATGAACCAGAAACACATTAATAGCTCACATGAGGGACAGAATGCACAATCTGACAGCTCACAGGTGGTAATGCCTGAAAAATGATCATACTTAGATTATGCCACTTTTTAGCAAAAATTAGGATTAGAAAAAAGTCACCTTAAAAAAAAATATATATATATATTGATTATATTCTGGTATCAGTACTACAGTTTATACCTTGAAGAAGACGCTTTTTTTTTAATCGTAGACAATACCTTTAAGCCACTACGTTTCATGTTCATAAATTTCCTTTCTGGACAATTTCTTTTTTTATAACATCTACATCAATTTTCATACATTATGAAGCCTGCTTCTCTGTTAGTTCCCAAACCCATAGAGTGTTTTATTCACCGTCAATTTCTAGATGACTAATTACACAATAACTATGTGACCAACAATTATCTCACAATATGAGGTGTTCATTACTGCGGCCCAACATTGTGCTTTCATTATTCTGAACTGTTGTAAAACTAATGTTTCATAACACATTACATTTATCATTAAAATGATTCCATACAGGGAAATATTTAGAACCAGAGTCTTACTATATCTTTCAGTGCCTGGTTTAATTTACCGTTTTATCTACTACTATGGAGTTTCATGACATTTCCTGAAATTCCAAAACCTCAGACCAATGTTTAGGTAGCGTACTACTGTATAAAGAAAGATTGGGAGTAATTGTTGTTCTGTCTTCTTGTAATTTGTTTAAATTCACTTTTAAGTTTAGCAGATGTAAATTTTGGCTTTGTTGCTATACAGTATGACGTTTACAGTTTTGGTTGCAGTTCAAAAAAGATTAATTTGGATCCAGTGGCCTAGTGCTCAGCATTACTAAAATGATCCACTTATGCAGGGCCGTAGCTAAAGGCTTATTGCCCCTGGTGCAAGAGTTCAGCTTGGGCCAGGTTCCCTCACTGCTTTGCGATCCAAAGAAGCACATACTTCCTGAGGCAAAAATTGCCATGTCAAATTCTTGACCTAACCTCTTCCCTCCAGCCTGAGATGAAACTTTACCAGCACGTACTGTCTATAATACCAGTGTCTTCTTATGCGGCACAAAGGTCTTTGGGCCCTCTCAGGCTCCTGGGCCCAGTAGCGACTGCACTTATGGAACATACTCTAGCTACTATGCATGGTGCATGGTAACTCAGTGGTCCACTTTCCTATCCATGGAGGTTTTCCATAATCCAGTGGTTTCATGTTGCTCCTTGTCATTCCATTGAATTAAATTCTATCCTTGGTGACCCAATGCAGACCTTCTGGTCATACATCAGACAACTATCCTAATTCACTTGCCATCCCTGGTTAACCAACAGTCATGGTTGTGATGTGACTGTTTCTTTGACATTGCCTTTGGTTATTGATTTTGCCTGATGTTTCTTCCAGGTTTTTGACTCTTCTAATTTTTTACTTCGCCTTTGCTGACTTTGTCTATAACATTTTCTCTTGGTTTCAGATTTTAGATTCTGATCTGGTCCTGGTTTTGCCTGTCTGTTTTTCTCCTCTTTCTGTCTGACTACTTTTTTCCCCATTTTGTTTTGAAGGGATTGTCGTCCAGAAGGTATTGCAAAACACTGGGCTGCTCGGTTCCCTACCCTTTCATTCCACTAGTCATATTGAAGTATACAGTAGAGACTTTGTGCTCCTCTATGGCAGTATTATGGTTTATGGATGATCTCTAAGGGTTAAAATCAGAAATACTTCGTGCAGGACACCTTTGATAGTGGCTTTATAGGCGTGCATTCTACCTCAGCCAGACTAAATAGCAAAATACAAAAGAGGTTGGATAATCTGGATGATAAGACTTTAGTATCATTTGCACAATGTTACTAATTAAGCATTCCTGTGTGTGGATGAGATAAATGGATATTTTACTACAGCCATCTGAGCCTACTTTAAATGTTAATCACTTTATTTATCACCTTCACCTAATTTGCTCACATTTTGGAAAGTGCACAGCCATTTGAATAGTCAGTATTTTTGTAAGACTTTGCTATGTTATTGCTGCTTGTTCACGACTTGGGCTTTGTTCGGTGTCATACGAAGGAAGCACAATGTGGACAAACACATTTAGTGAAGTCTTCATCCACACTCCGTCAGTTTGCCCTTTAGCGTCCTATGATCGATATTCACATTTTATCTCTTCCTCGCTAATTATGATTTTTTTCTTAGAGGGTGAACAAATTATTATTATTAGGATGGGAGATGGTTTAGTTCATGACCATTTTTTCCGGTTTTCTTTTTTTTAACCATCTTTGTCTTATGCACATGCAAATTATCTCTCTGTATAAATCACTGGAAAGTACATTAAAAGTACCTTGGCCATTGATGGCTGTGATCACCGCTAATGAATTGCAAGTATGAATTGTGACTTATCTCCTTGATGTGGTCAAGTGTTCAATTACAAATTGCTCGGAAAGGACATTTGGATAATAAATCACTTAACGAAAAAAATGAGTCAGACTACATAATACCAGCGTGGAGATATTACTAATATTCTAGGTTTACATGTAATAGAAGTTCATTTTCTCGAAAAATTTCTCTTCTACATTTGAGCAGTGTAATTATCTCATGCAAATCTGGGTTTTAAGATGTGTAAATGGGAAAATCAAGAAACATCAGAAAGCGAAAATGTTACTTTTGTGGCTTTATTCTCAAAGAAGTGTTCTAGTGAAGAAGAAAGTAGAGTATATAATATATACGTGTGCAATTTGCCTCTCCTATAATTACAGATGATTTTGTCCTTACCATTCTTCTTGGCTATACACGTTCTGATATGGGTAGCACAAGATGACCAGCTTTTCAAAACAACATTTACAGGTTAGGCTACTTTCACACTTGTGTTTTGGATTTCCGGTATTGAGTTCCGTAATAGGGGCTCAGTACCGGAATAAAGCGCTTCAGTTTTGTCAATGGGGAAAAAAACTGAACTGAAGACAACGGAATGCTCCTGAAAGCATTCCATTCAGTCTTCAGACTGCAGAGCAAACTGCAACATGCTGCGGTTTGCTCTCCGTACTGTTTATCCGCACCAAGACGGATCCGGAATGACCCCCAATGGAAGTCAATGGGGACGGATCCGTTTGGTGTGACACACTCAGTAAACGGATCCGTCCTCCATTGACTTTCAATGGAGTTCATGACGGATCCGTCCACAGCACACCACACATGACAGACACATACACACAGACATACACTTACACAGACATACACTTACACAGACATACTTACATGCTCCCAGCAGCTCCGCACATCACAGGAGGAGGAGGACTGCGCGCACATAGGAAGATTCTCCCTCCAGCAGAGGGCGCTGTTGGGAATCTTCCTATGTGTGCGCCGTCCTCCTCCTCCTGTGCTGTGCGGAGCTGCTGGGAGCATGTAAGTATGTCTGTGTATGTGTATGTCTGTGTGTATGTCTGTGTGTGTGTATGTGACACGTGTGGGGCCGGAGCGCTGCTCCGGCTCCTCACGTGTACCTGCGGCAGCATGGATCCGGCGGCACCCTTCACCCGCCGGGTCCGTGCTGCCGCTAATGTGAAAGTGGCCTTATAGTTACTAGAGATGGGTCGTTGATCCAGGGAGTAATTCTGATTGCCTGATTAGAGTTGGGAAGGATTTTTTCCCCTAGAGTGGGGAAAATTGGCTTCTACCTCACAGAAGTTTTTTGCCTTCCTCTGGATTAACTTGTAGGATAACAGGCCTAACTGGATGGACACATGTCTTTTTTCGGCCTTATAAACTATGTTACTATGTTACTAACATAATTTTTACATTATTATGTCACAAGGTGTCTATCTAAGCAAGTCCATGTGTGGCCACCAAGTGGATGTACTGTGAATTGCTGACAGTTACATATTTACATATGTAGTACAGTTCAAAAGATACATACAGTATTGCCAATGTTCA